>JAUCMT010000154.1:10532624-10543848 GCA_032357475.1 Enteromius thamalakanensis | reverse complement strand
TGCATTCAGTTCCTCAGAACCAAATGCACTGAAAACATCCAGCTATCTAGTTCCTCAGAACTAAACAGCTCTGCATTTGAATGTCTCAGAATGTCTAGGTTACCTATTGTAACCCCTGTTCCCTGATGGAGGAAACGGGGACATTATGTCGTATCGACAGACTGGGTCTTACACTTGGGAGCCCTGATTCGCTAGTATTGAGAAAACGCCAATCAGAATTTCTTCTGACTGGCAAGTGGTAATTGCAAGGGGGCACAGATGCAACCACTAATTAGGTTTTGCTGAGGAAAAAACAATGGCACTCTTAACTGAGTCGCTGAATACTTGAAAAAAATGTCTTTCACTTCTGGTCGAAGAGAAAAATGGGTTTTAACTTTGAACATTCTGTGAACCCAGCTAAACAGAGAGTGGATATTAGGAAACAGAAGACATGACAAAAAACATGATGGCTAAAGAGCGCTAGCGAGATACTTTAATAATAACTTTTTAACCTAAATATATCTACACACTCTTTCAACCAAGTTCACTTAGACGCCATATTACTGTGTCCATTTTACTACATTTTCTTAAGCATGCTGTTTAAATTATCATCATGGTCTCCAACAGTCTTTTAATCTTTAATGAAACTTACTGACTAAACTTTTGATAGTTATATGATCCTTTTTAACATGGGGTGGAAGGGGAGGTTCTGTCACGATAAAAGGTAAATTAAGCTTTCAAAGGTGTCAAATCAAAGGTTTATTGTTGCTCATCTAGTGTGGAAAAGGGAACAAAATGTTTCTATAGTTACTTTGGAGCAAACATTTAGCATGAGACAGGAAAAAATTAACAAAGTTTCAAAGGCATTATATAAAAACTAGAAGCTAAATTTTAACTGGCTGCCCCGCAAAAAAACAAAAACAAAACCTTGCTTTTTTTCTATGGACCCTTGCTAATTTTTGTTCTAATAAAAGGCTAGGCTATGAAAGTGAATAGCTAAATGAAAATAATGCCTCTTAGTTTGTCCATGTTTTTTATTTCAAAGTCTAAGCTTAACGTTTTGTGTAGACAATGCAGTTACACAATGACGAGTCTCTTTTCAAGTATATTGTGAGTCCTTATGTGAGTAGGAGAGGACTTCGACAACTGGATGGTCAAGCACTTTGTTGAAGAGTTTAAGAGGAACCACAAGAAGGACATCAGTCAGAATAAGAGAGCAGTGAGAAGGCTTCACACGGCCTGCGAAAGAGCTAAAAGGACCCTCTCATCTAGCACTCAGACCAGCATCGAGATCGATTCCCTGTTTGAAGGCATTGATTTCTATACTTCCATCACAAGGGCTCGCTTTGAAGAGCTTAATGCTGAGCTCTTCAGAGGCACGCTGGAACCAGTCGAGAAGGCTTTGAGAGATGCTAAAATGGACAAGTCCCAGATCCACGATATTGTTTTGGTTGGCGGCTCCACCAGGATCCCCAAGATCCAGAAGCTTTTGCAGGATTTCTTCAACGACAGGGAGCTCAACCACAGCATCAACCCAGATGAGGCAGTGGCATATGGAGCAGTGGTGCAGCCAGGCATCCTGATGGGTGACACCCCGGAAAACGTTCAAGACTTGTTGCTTCTGGATGTGGCTCCTTTGTCCTGGGGTATCGAGACGGCAGATGCAACACCACCATCCCCACCAAGCAAATGCAGATCTTCTCACATATTCTGAGAACCAGGTGTCCTGATCTACCCTAAATCGAGGTGACCTTTGATATCGATGCCAATGGCATACTGAACGTATCGGCTGTAGGCAAGAGCACAGGGAAGGAGAACAAAATCACCATCACCAATGACAAAGGTCGACTGAGCAGAGGAAAATGAGCAGATGGTGCAGGATGCGGAAAAGTACAAAGTTGAGGATGAGGTGCAGAGAGAGAAGATTGCAGCACAGAACGCCCTGGAGTCTTGCGCCTTCAACATGAAGAATAGCATTGAGGAAGAAAAGCTGAATGGACAGATTAGTGAAGAAGAAAAGAAGACGGTCATTGATAAGTGCAAAGAAGTTATTACCTGGCTGGAGAACAATCAGCTGGCTGAAAAGGAAGAGGAAGTATGATCACCACCAGAAGGAACTAGAAAGTGTGTAATCCAATTATCTCTCTGCTCTATCAAGGAGTTCCCACAGGTGGATGTGGATTCCTGGCCCAGCCTGAATCACAGGGTCCCACCATTGAAGAGGTGGATTAAAGAAGAAAACATGTCTTACTATACTTACTATACTGATACTTACAGATTTATAAGAGCTAAGTTTTTAATATCTTGTTTGTCAAATGTCCATGAACTTGAATGTAGTAAACTGTCTTTCAGCTGAGATATGAATTATTATTAATTGAGAGGAATAAATTTATATGCAATGTTTTATTATTATTTATCATTTATAAGAGTAACAAAATAAAAGCTTATTTTTAATCATGAAAACCAATCCAAGGATTTCTTTCTCTATTGAAGAAAGCAAAGTAGAAAATGCATGATGTTAATCCTGCTTTGCTTTACTTGTACACTAGGTGACGTTGTAAGACAAATTTAAACTTGGAATTTCACATTCACAACATAAATTCTTTTTATTGTAATTACTGCAATTGTAAAACAACAACAAAAAACATTTCTAACAAAAACTTAAAGGTTCTATAATTTTCTATGAAAATTATATTTTCTGAAAAAAAAAATCAATCTTATTATCAGTCATTAATATAATTTTCAATTTATATATATATAGGCCTATATATATATTTATAATTTTTCCTGCACTTGATTTGGACTCTTTTGATTTGCGTTTTTACTTAACATTTCTGAGTTTAGAAACTATCAGGGAGAGCTCCTAATGAACTATAATAACATTATTAGTATTAGTAGTAGAGAAAAAAATCAGAGGATGCTAAAAAAAATTATAAGGGATGTCAGATTGCAGAACTATATCAAGATAGCAGCATGATAATACAAAACATAGCCTATTGCTAAAAATACACGGTAAATTAAATCAGGCTACGATGTAATGCGGAAATACTTCATCATAGACTGTGAAAAGGGGTCCATAATCTGATAAACTGAAGCTTTCCCCTGTAGCCTACTAATCAAATTGAGCTCACGTTCATACGTGATGCAGCGCTGTAAGGGTTACTGAGGCGCTGGAGCATCATCATCATCCTCCTCCCATGGGCTGTGTCGTCTTCTGACTGTCACAAGATGCAACAGATCTTTTCCAACAAACTGACAATACCGTCTCATCCTTCGCCAACAGCAGATTTGGCCTGAAAGAGATGTACAATCAGAGTTAAGATAGCAGACGTTATTCGGCATGGTTGCGCTTTTGTTTTAAACGTTGTGATTAAGGAATAATGCGCGCGCAGGATTTACTAATTCAGCGATAAGGTGAGGAGAGTTTTGAAAGAAATGTAATGGAGAGTAATTTTTAGAAAATTATTCGAAATTATTCGAACTAATTTTGTTTTTCTTAACCAAATTAAGAAATTCCAAAGCGCGCGTAAATGCCAATTCGGTCGTAATACGCGAACGGTTTAGCTAGTGTTTTGATGTTTACTATCTTGTCAAAGTGCCCATGAATAAGGAACAACGCAAGCATCCACCCATAGACTGAGAATCCAGGAGAGTTTCTCCGTTAACAGGTGGTTCTTCGCGCCTCTGATGGTCATGTTGACAGCGGAAACTCTATACAGTTGTTCGACTTTCGTAACTGACGACAGCTGCGCAGGTTTAGAAAGCCAAGAGAGTCACTAGGTGAAAGCCTCTCTATCTAAATCTATGATCAGCTCTGTGTGTATTTCGGCGTACCGCGGGCGCAAGTCAGGCAACAAACCTCCTTCCAAATCATGTCTGAAGGAAGAGATGGCCAGAGGCGAAAACTCGGAGAAAATCATCATCAACGTCGGCGGCACGCGCCACGAAACCTACAAGAGCACCCTTAGGACCATACCGGGCACGAGACTGGCCTGGCTTGCCGAGACGGACCACCAGGTGAACCCGGATTCAGACACGGGACAAACGCCCAGCGCCAGCGCCAGCGAGTTCTTTTTTGACCGACACCCGGGCATATTCGGCTATGTGCTGAACTACTACAGGACCGGTAAGCTGCACTGCCCGGCTGATGTGTGCGGCCCTCTGTTCGAGGAGGAGTTGGCGTTTTGGGGCATCGATGAGACCGACGTGGAGCCCTGTTGCTGGATGACCTACCGCCAGCACAGGGACGCAGAAGAGGCGTTGGAGATATTCGAACCGCCAGATCCTGACGACGCGGAGGATGACCAGGACATGCCCAGACGCTTCGGTATTGAGGACAGCCCTGGCCGCTCCAGGGGATGCTGCGAAGTTTGGCAACCAAAATTATGGGCGCTTTTTGAAGATCCATATTCTTCGCGTGCAGCTCGGGTAAGACAATGCACATCAAATGTATAAAGAGGGAAAATAACAACTTAATGTTTTCTTTTTTAATAATTGGCCGAGGAGGAGATTCATAACCTTTATCAGAGTGCAGACAAAAAAATCACGTAAGCAGTTTTGTTTCTGTTCATTGTATCAATAAAGGCTATATATCATAGCCTACCATGTGGTTAGGTTCTCTTTTTGTTCTGTAAAAAACATCTTGGTGTTTTAAAGAATTCAAAAGCCAGAACAATTATTTAAAGAACCTATAATCAAACTTTCATATCTGTTTTAATATTCCAAAAACGGTTCTTTATACAAACAGGTAGTTGAGATGTCAAAATGAACCGAATTATGTCAATTCTTAGGTGTCACAATTTTAAGGATTATTAGTAGTAATAATAGTATTTATTGAGAGAAACAAAATGTGAAATAAGCCTACATACTTAAATGTCATGTTTGGTAATTAAAAGTCAATCATTAAAATAGTTTTAAATGACAGTGACCTGAAAATCAATTTAAAGTTCAGTAAAATATTGTTGAATACAGTTGCAAAGGTCAAGACCTCTGAGGCTGGACAGACATTTAATTTGCTTAAAAGAACGGTTGTAAAGAATGGTTAAAGAACAGTTCACCATAAGTTATTTTGGGGAATGGTTCTTTATATGGCATTGCTGCATAAAAAACTTTGGAGCCTACCTGCTTGACAGATTAGTTTTGTTTTAGTTAGCCTAATAGTTTTATTTAACTTATCTATTAGTTCCCCCAACCTTCACTTTGGGACAGTACCCTTTCAAAAGGTCAACATTTGTGCTTTTTTACTGCTATAAGATGCACATAAATACCTGAAAGGTACACATTAGTACCTAAAGTGTATTTGGTACTTTTTTAAAAACTTTTTTGAGAGGTGTGATTAGTTCATGTTAAGCTAATGCATGCCCACAGGTGTTGTATTATGGCCATTAGAGCTTTCAGTCTTTACTACCAGTCAGTAAGTCAGCTTTAAACGAATGTCGTGATCAGATCATCCTTGCTCTGTGGTTACCAGTAGAAACACAACCAGCTCCAACGGTTTAATGAACTGCACCTGTCTCACACAGTGGCAAACATGCACTCACCCAGATGCCACCTGCTCTAGTGTTAATGTGTCACACTCTGATGTCAGACGTGTGAAATTCTTTCTTGCTGTGATGGATGAATGTCACTCACAGAACTTTCTGAGATGCCTCAGAGACAGAATGATTTATGTTTAATTAAAACTCTTTCTGTGTCAATTTAATTTAATTTAATGCCTAAAAAAAGGCATTTAGTCTGTTTGAAATATAAATCTTTTGTAACATACAATATATTAAGAAATGAAGACGTAATGCTGTATACATTATTTAATGTCTTTGAGGAATAAAAGTACAACGAAAGTATAATACAAAAGTATTAATTTCTTACTCAAATGACCCAGGGATTTTGTTACCACATCTATTTTGTGAGTGAGTGCATTTTATAGCTAATCATATCTTTCAAATCTGTGTTTCGAGGCACATTTCAAGGCTGGATTCAGTTGTAATTACATCAGAAGCAAGAGCACCCTTGGCAGAGCGTACTGTCTCAGCTGTAACGAGCTGTTTAAATCCGTAATGTGAAAGCTTTTTATTGTAGGGCTAAATCTCTGTTACAGTATTGAACCCTGGACGTTTGGCTACTTTATTTAGACCAGGAAATCAATTTCTTTCCTTTGAGAAATTTAGAGGTTATTAATTGCTTTTGTTGCTTGGCACAGAGGTCACTTAAAAAAAAACAATGCTGTCATACAATGTGTTCCTTTTCTTCAGGGTGCAAAACAGTCATCGGGTTTCAATGATATGCAGGGTGTTTGTCACAGCTGAGCTGCTTTGATTGTTAACATCTACACAAGGCTGAGCCATTGTCTTGAAGTCCATAATTTCTTCATCATTATTAAGCTAGCTGTTTGTTTTCCTAATTAATTTAGATGATTTTAGCATACAGGCCTGACAGACTAAATGGGAATAAAAAGAAAACAAGTAATGAGGGAGAAAGGTGAAACAGAACAGCAACGCCTTCTAAAGAATAAATCTTTCAGAGCAAACAAGATGTCATTATCTTCCAATTGCTCAGAAATGACAAGGAGCAAATGGTTGGGCTTCTTGGACCCTGCTATTCTTCAGCTCTCTCAATTATCTCTGTCTAGAGAGCATTATGGGCTGCAGGGCTCATGTTTACCATATACTGACGGCTGCTCAGGCCAGCTAATACAGTTAGAAAGGAATAAAAGCCATGTGGGCTTTTATTAATCACAGGTTTCAAATGAGGTTAAAACATGGTAACATGTGTAAGCCCTTCCTTATAATTACAGCATTACGTTCTCACCGTCATGGTAATTAATCACTCACCGGGTAATTGGCCTAGGGCAGACACTGTCTGGATGTGTGGTTCTAGGCATTCTGGTAGTATGATTTTGAATTGTTGTGTGCTATTAAAAAGGGCTCTAGTGAAGAAAACATGGACTGAACTAGGTTTGCAAGATTTGAGAACTTTGACGAACAATGTGATATATTTAATACTATTATTACTACTACTACTAATTATTATTGTTTTATTTTACAAAAAATATTTATTTTATGGGTGACATGTTATCATGCTGATTAGGGGTGGGCGATATAACCAAAATATTCTATCAGAAGCAATTTTCTACCTTGATAACAATATCACAATATAGCAATTTGTATCTGAAAATGCACAAATAAAAATTCAAACACAAAGAAACTGTTTTATATAATTTAATTGTATTTAAACTGAATTACAGCAATACTTTGTAAGTAAAAATACAAGCATTCTGTTTACTGCAATGTATTGAAAAGTTAATGTGTTTTTTTCTAAGAACAACAGGTACTGTCTGACAGCTAGTATACCAGTTTCCACCACTTGCTAAATACCTTGCAAAGCACGTTTGTCTCATTCGGATCACTTTTTCTATACCCAAACCAATTCTACACCACAGACAATGCATGTTTTTTCTTTACAATCTCCTCGTTGGTTTCGTCACATGTAAACGCGCTGCTGCACTGAGGGGTGCGTGCGCACTGGGGAAACGAGCTCGCGCATGCGCGGCAGCACCAGAGACTCGCTGAGGTTTGTCCAAGAAGTCACTAGATTTGTCACTTGTCGCTTTTTTGGAAAAATGCCACCATCTGAAAAGCAGCTAAATCTAGGGACAAAGTAGATAAGTTGGAAACACTGCTTCTTCCAATGTTGAAGTTAATGTTTATTGGTTATGTGCAACGTCATGTGATCTCAACCGCGATTAAGACGATAGACCAAAATCTCTATCGGTTGAAAAATTTCTACTGGTTAATCGTGTCTACCCGAATATTGTCCACTCCTTAATGCTGATAAAAATCATGCAAAAAATCTGTGACAGCAATTTCTTGCTTTTTGTCAGGAGGTATACAAAAGCTAAACAAAGTCTGTATCTTTAATATGAAATACACATGGAGCTGGATTTACTGCTAATTTATGCAAGGTTGTGCTCTGATCACAGAGCGACATGCATATATAATAATTCTTTAAAAGTTGCAGCCTTCATAATTGTGCTAAGCTAAATCGAATTTATGTCGATTAATAACCCTACAGAACCTTCATGACATAAGGATGTTGCTTAGAGACTGCACAGTGAGCTCATGGTTGAACTGCTGTACGAATCAGAATTGTGCTGAGAACAACACCACTTTCGATTTTGTGATATTTCTCAATGTATCTGTTCTGAAATGGCATAAATGGGATATAATTTATTTTATATTTCAACCTGTTTCGAGGTAGATTTAACATTTTAATATTTAAGTAAAATTTATATATACATATACAGTATATATATATAAATTATACATTTATTTTTATAATTACTTAAATTTATATCGGCAACAAAATCATAGTGAATTTTTATTGCTCAGCCATAATGTATTTTGTAAATGGCTGAGCCATAATGCAGTGCACGTGGCTTTGAAAAAAATATTGAGAACTATTCTCTGATTTAACTGAATAGCAAATTCAGTCTTGATTACTATTACTTTTCTAAGCACCTTAATAATGTTTACACAAGTTTGTCTGCTGTTAAGAATAATGTAAAACATGCATGCCTTGTTCTGTCGAAGATCTAAATTTATACAGGCATAACAAATTGCCTCTAACTAAATGTGAGTCATTACAATAACTATTTTATTTTCTGTATAACATAACACAGTTGATATGATTGAATTTCTCTAGATTCCGAACACTTCACTGAACTCGAGAAATAAAATGAATTGTGTGCAAATGATTCTCTTGCTTCTCAAATTACCAGTTCTTCTGTTGTGGTTTGGATGATTTTACATCTCTCTCTCTCTCTCTCTCTCTCTCTCTCTCTCTCTCTCTCTGTCTGTCTCTCTATCACACACACACACACACACACATTGTGCAAGTTAAGAGGTGTTTTTTCTTTGTCTTAATTGATTGTTGTATTGGGTTATTGGATGGGGATTAAGGCTTAAAATGATTTACCATTACAAATTATATTGTTAAAGCAGTTAATGTTTTTCAAAATGTTACATAGTTTGGTGGAAAAAATGTATAACCTGTTGTTTTGGTCATCCTCAACGATCTAAAAACCAGGTAATTATTTTTATTTTATGATGTTTTTCCTTAAATGCAATTAACAAAGAATGAGATACAAATAGTGTATTTAAGGAACATAATCCATAGTATTTTTATTGTTAGTTTCTGACAGCCTGCAGCCTGCCACATTCACAAATCGTACATTTAAAATGATTAATATATGACAGGTACAGTACAGTCACCCATTCACCATTATTGTGCATTGATGCAGTTAGAATAAGTATTAGCAGATAGAAACTTACACACTGAAAAGTCCCTGCAGTTTTTGGCAAGGTGATGGATTTAAAGAACCCTGTGTTTATTGTAATTATGTATTGTTATCTCGAAATCATGTGAGCTGTGTGTTTGAAAACTAAAAATCATAAGAGAGCTTGTAAATATGAACGGACACTGCAGACATTTAAACAGAAGACTCAAGCGCATATTCATTGCTGTACGCATCTTTCTAATAAAACTCTCACCAAATTTATACCTTCACAAGTTGGTCCAGGAATACAGGGTGCTCTGCAGTCTGAGCCTTATATGAGCACAATGACAGTGTGTAAATAATGGACTAATGTCTCCAGCACTTTTGTTGTTCTGTGGAACAAAGTATGAACAGGATGGCTTTGTCTGTTTAGAAGTGGTGTAAACCATTTGGCGTTTAGATAAACCAAAATGTAGATATCCTTCATAGACTGAACTCGCTCACAGACCTATACTCCCAGCTGCTGCTGTGACACATTTTTATAGAGAATATAGCGAGAATAAAAATTATTCTATTTAAAGTAAAACTATTTAAACTATTTAAAGTAACATTGTAATGTAACATTAACTTTGCAACCCATTTTATTGACATAATGAGTTGTATTTCTAATTGAAACAGGATATTAAATAAGAAAAGGGTTGGTGACATCAGTAGAAAAAGAAATTTACTAGTGGAGCAAGTTATTAAATTCTAATGACAGATTGCGAATGAAAACCTTATATGTTCTTTGTAATAATGTACACTGATGAATCATTTAGAACAGTGGCAAGGCTAAGGGCCGGGGTGGCAGTCGCCCACTCAAATTGAAGGCTGGTCCAATCAAATCAGATCAGATGTTTTGTTGTTGTTGTTTTTTTTTTGTGGGAAAGTAAAATATGCAAACAATAAGAAGAAAAATAGTTTGGAGGATTTATAGTGGTCTGGTGGCATTGTTTAATAACAATATTATCATATAGAAAAACTGAAAATATAACAAATATTTTGTAGACCTTAGAGGGGGAAAGAAATACTGATAGCTTTTTGTTGCTGAATTGTTTTCACAATTATCTTGCACAGTGACAGGCTTTTATACACTAAAGAAATACAAGCTCGAGGTCAAGGAGGCCAAGCACAGAACAGCTTGATTCACAATTTAAATTATTCACCCCTTCCATTCCTGGCCCGTGGTTTATCTGACCATGACCCAAGTGCATTTAGCACTTGCATGTTCTTCAGTGACACATATTGCCGTTAAAAAACTGCCTTGACTTTCATCTTTCAGTGTTCTTGATCTGAGAAATGAGCAGTCGTAAATGTACACACAAAAGCCAGTGCAGGGAAACACTGTTGTTCATGCAGAGAAAAGACAGTCTATTGCGTCTCTCTGGAGAAATGCTTGGCACAACAACTCACAGACGTCTGGCTCTGGACTCGGAGTTGACAGACAAAATAATAGTGATTTAATTCATTCCTAGTGTGTGCGATTGCTTTCATTTCATACAGCCTGCTGCTGAGAAACTTTTAAAAGGACAGAGGGAATTTCATTCTTGTCACTCAAAGCTCATGCCATGGTTCACATATGAATCTCTGATAAGTATTATAGTGTATGTATTTAAGATATGTATTCATTAAAACTACATTTATATGCATTTTGGCAGACACTTTTATCCAAAGCAACATAGATTGTATTCAAGGTACTGTATACATTGCATGAATGCATTCTTTGAGAATCAAAATCTTGAGCCGGGTGTTGCTACAGTAGCACTGTTCCCTACTGTTCTAACTACAGTATGGCGATTTCAGTGTTATGTTTAGTAAAAGATTTTATTTCCTAGCCATGGAAGGTAATCACATACGGCAGGGCTTCTCAATCCTGGTCCTGGAGGTCCGGTGTCCTGCAAAGTTTTGCTCCAACCTTGATTAATCTCATCTGCC
>JAUCMT010000154.1:10506015-10516286 GCA_032357475.1 Enteromius thamalakanensis | reverse complement strand
TCTACACACCTGCAGTCCATCGCCAGCACTGATTACCACCACTCTTAAGCACCCACCACACTGCAGTCAGCGTCCAAACTCGTCAATACAAAGAGGACATTCTTACCTGTGAATACTCATCTCCTAATACTTACCTTCTATTTCCAGAAGCCCTCCTGAAGTCTCGTTGTCTGTACCTCGTCTACCCAGTGCCTTCCAGTCTCCTGAGTCTTCCCATCGTCGTCAGTGTGGTCTTCGTTATCTGTGGTGTGTGGTGGTGTGCATCATCTCTGTGTGTATCTGCAAGATTAAAGAAAGACTTTAGTTTCCCTTATTTGAATACCCAGTGTTGGACGGATTTCAGTTTGCTTACCTTTGTTGAAGTTTCCATTGAATAAACATCTTTGTTGATTTTACTTACCTTCGTCAGTCTCTTCCGTTACAGAGAGATTCTATGGTGAGGTAACGATATCCATTTCCAGTAGTTTATTAAATAAAGTAACCACAGCAACCCAGATATTTTGAATTAATATTACTTCATTAATTATAAAAATTATTGTATTATAAAAAAATATTATTTTTTTTATGTTTTGTTAAAAGCGCTATATAAATAAATATTTTTAAATGTATTTTATATTGTAGTCTAAACACCATTTATATCATAAGTTTATCATAAATAAATATTACCTCAATAGGGTTAACTGTCCATTAATTCTTATTGTTAATTAATTCATTAAGTCTTCGTAATAGTTATCAGCATCATCATCATCAACAACAACATCAACACCCCCCCTTTTTCATTTCAATCTTTTTACATAACTTTATATAACAATATATAATATAACTATATGTAATACAATGTAGCCTAATAAAGCTTTGATTATGGTGACTGGAATGCAGTTTAAAATGCAGTTTAAAGGTTTGAATTAAATATATTTAATTTTATTTCTGAGAATTAATCATTATTAATATAGTCTAATGGCTAGTACAGCCTTTGAATCATCTTTTTCATTGAGTAATAAAGGATTTACAATCATAAAGGATACTAGCAATAACTATACAAAACGTTTATTAGGTATACACCCATACTCCGGAAATAAATACAGGGCTCTCAAGTGTCACGCATTCACTGTGAGACACATGCATTTCAGCCAGTTGACACATTAATAGACATACAATTAATACAATTAATAGACGAGGCGCAGGCATACAATGCTGAGTTATCTGCCGAGTTCATAACTACCAGTCAATCAGAAATGAGAATTTGTTAGACTTAGATTTAGTTTCCGGGTAAACTACGTGATCCCGCCAAGTGCCAGCTTGCCTGCATGTTCGTTACTAGGCAACATGAATGGAGTGGAATTTGAAAGAGCAATAACGATGAACGCGGTAGGCAATCCCTTCATATTTATTTATTTGTATTATAATAATTTTACGATTCCTGGACAATATCAGTTGCCTGTGATTGATGATAGCGTGAGCCGCTGCTGGGAAATATTGCCAAATTCGTACTAAACTGTTACTAAAGTAGTTAAAAACTCTCCAACTGCTTTTTTTAGCAAAAAGCTTCAGTGCACTACCCCCTAGTGCCCCCTCTTGGCGACGGGCCTGGATGTATTTCATTATTTTATTTCAAATTCTACTGTATTATTACTCTTTTCAACTATGTTAAGACTGTATGTCTTAAAGTTCTTTTCAAACATGATCGTTCATGCAGTGTGACTTGTATCTGTAAGTCAGATTAAAAATTGATGATTGTATTTTCTAGCGACCATTAGCTGTCCCCAAGGCATCAAAATGTGCAACAAACACTTACAACACATCATTCTGAAAGCTGAACGCATTACTCTCTGTCTCTCATCTGTCTCTGTCTCTCTAACACACACACACACACACACACACACACACACACAGCTTGACATGTTCTTACTATATGTGTACAGTACGCACGTACATTCAGTTGGCTCATTTGGCACCAAATTTATCTGTTTATTTTTTATACATTTTTATTTAAAAAATATATAAAACTATTCATTTTTTTTTATAAAAATATGTCTCTTTTATCAGATTTACCAGTTGTTATAATTCATATTTGTGCTGATAATTTATGAAAAATAAGTCAAATTAAACTGCTAGCAATAACTTGAGGGGCTGCTGTGCAAATATTTTTTGTGGTTCTTTCCGTATAGCAGATAAACTCTCACTCCAAACTTTTGCTAAAACATGAAAGCCCTGTAAATATATTAAAAATAAATATAAAAATATAGCCCTAACAATTTAATATAACAGAAGATTATACAAATATTATTGAATAAACAAATAGTAAATTAAATATTTAATGTAATAAAAATTATTTAAACATCTCTAATCCCAGGTTGCTATGGTCACGCAGGTTTGTTTATGTCATAAACTCGTGGCCATGAGTAATGAATGTCTTTCATTTTGGCACAAGCTCTGTGGAGTGCTGTAGCGGTAGACCATTTTTTAAGGACTGTGCCATCTGACCAATCACAGCAGTGAGGGCTCACGGAGAGGCGGGGTTTAGACAGACTGATTCTTCGAACTGCTTCACACGAGTAGTTTACGAATCATTAAGAAAATTAAATCTATTTTTGTCAAGTATTGTCATTATTCAGCCTTGCTTGTTGTTACAGTTTAGTTCAAGAACTATGTGAAGTTACATTATAAAGCAAGCTTTAGTATCTGCGTGCAGCTCTGAAGAGAATATTGTATATTGAGAATATGTATTACTGAATCTCTGAAAACGTTTTGTGTGATTTTGCTTCTAAAGTATTTTGTTTTAACAGCCTATAGATATTTCACGATGAACAAAAAGTCATTTGGCATGAAAATGAGTCACCTTACTTCAGCTCAGGTGTGTTTTTCTCCTTACTCACACTGAGTTTAATTTCACCTGGCCCTTATCAATGTGGTTTTAAAACACGGGTTTAAAGGGTTCATGTCACATAGCAGACACTCATTCAGACCTCCCTGTCTATATACCTTCAAACTTGTATAGGTGCTGGATTGTGGTAGACTATGTTCTCATCACATTTAATTAAATGCATTAGTTTCAAGAGCAAATGTGAGGAACAATAAAACGAGTCTGATTGCAAAGCAGCACCCTTGAGGTATGGCAGATGCTTGGATGATGTTTTATTCTGTTTAGTTGCCAACTGCTGAATCATTTTGTGAGCTTTTTGGTGGTTGTTTCAAATATTCTTTGAGCCAAAGTAACCTGTAGAGTCTGGTGGGGAGGTTTTCTACTGTAGAGAGGTTTATGATAAATGATGAATATCTGGATTAATATCAGTGTGTGATATTATAAAGCTATGCCAAACTGGAATAAACTAATTCTTAGATTTTCTTTCCCCCCAGGAATGTTTGCATTAGAAAAGGTGGTTAGTAGGAATTGTTTTGATGCTGGATCAGTATTGTTCTACTTGGATAGAAGTTGTGTCCTATTTTTTGTTTGATTCATCATAGCTAGCAGCAGATAGTCTCTCTCTGTCTGACGATGTCTGTGAGAGTGTGAAAGGATATGGAGGAGTGTGAGGTGTTAGCGTGCAGGTGCTGGAACGTGTCGTTTGCACACACTCTTGGCTCGGTCTTCTTTTCCTACAGCGACTCAACCCAAGATCATCACTCCCCTGGGCTGAGGAAAACAATGGCCCAGCGGTCTCCTCACTCCTCTTCCAGCTCGCTTACGCTGAAAAAGTCACGCAGCAATCACCAACAGAGACAAAACAGGAAAAAGCTGATTCACCTGTTGCCTTGTGTTTCGCTTATTCTTTCTTCCTTTTAAAAAACAACATTTATTTGACGAGGATCTGTTCATTAAATTGATAAAAAGTGACTTTTACAAATCTGTTTTACAATAAATGTCTTTGATTATTTGTCAACTGTCTTCAACAGTGATTGCAATTTAAGCACTAGATCAGCATATAAGACTTTATTTCTGAAGGATACTGAAGACTGGAGCTATGATTTTACATAATCATATTTGCTAAAATGCATGTATTAAAATGTTTTACAACCAAGACACAACTACAAATAAGGAAGGAGAAATAATTTTGAATATAGAGACTGGGAAACAAGGCAAATATGCTAATTTAAAAGACAGTTCGGAAATAGAAACCATAAGGTCACTTATTTTTTTTTTAGGTTTTGAAGGCTTTTAATGGCTTAAAGAATGGGCTTGTGCTTTTCCATAATACCAAGCAAAAATATAAATATTGTTAATACTGAATAAAGGAGGAAACAAATGAAAGCAAAAGTATATTTTTACTATTAAGTTTCATTGCTTGGACATTTAAATTAGTTTTGTTTATGCACTTGAGAGGCTGATGCTAAATGAGGTAGATTGTCATGGGAACATAGGAAGCTGCATCTCAGCCAAGTAAACATCTGCTGACGGACATCGATGTCCTGTTCTATAATTACGAATGTCACTCCTAGATTTACCACTGTGTGAGTGGGTGTGAGAAAAAAGATAGAGATAGCGAGTGCGTCTGCGTCTCTGGGCCGCGATGGAGGAAAAACCTGTTTACAGGATATAGACGAAACGAGTACAAAGAGGAGAGTGTGAGGGGTCGGCCATGACGCACTCTCTGCCCCCTAAAACAGAAACACACATTCACATGCTGAATCTGGACTGCTTCTAATGGCATCTCTTTTTATACCAAAACAAACCTGATATTAAAAACACAGCACACTCAAAAGTCGTCAATGAGATTTTGCCACCTTACTTGAGACCTTAAACGCTCTACACGCTGTCCTCAAAAGTCTTTGTGTCACTTTGACGGAACAGAAGCCACAATCACAGGCTCAGATGGTGATAACACTAGTTTTGCTACCCGACTCCCTCACACTCCCACAGCCTAATAAATGTCAGTGTTCATGTAGCCGACTGAGATTCAGGCTAAAACCCAGTTTCATGCTTCAAGGCTACACTGGCCCATGTGACATTGATGGCAGCTTCGCATGCTCTCAAAAGGCATCGTGATGATGGATTTGTTTGTTACAAACTGGAAGCTTTATCACTTCATAAAATGTTGAGTTGTGTGGATTATTGTGATGTTTTTCAGCTGTTTGGACTCTTGTTCTGACGGCACCCATTCACTGCAGAGGATCAGTTCATAGGCAAGTTCTGTACGGCTAAATTTCTCCAAATCCGTTCAGTTAAAGAAGCAAGCTCCTCGGGTGCCTAAGGGTTTTCAGCAAATTTTCACTTTTTAATTAAAGGAACTTAAAAGTACCAAGCTGTACAATGCACCAAAAACATTATTCTTCTAACAATACTTATAAAGTAACTGTACGTGTTTTATAATTTTAACTATGCAATGCACATCTTTGCATGTGCCTCTGCTTGAAAATGCCTTGGAGGCATGTGAGAGCTTTCATCTAATCGGTTTGTAGACATGAATTGTTTCCAGTCAGCTGTTAGAGCTTCAGGAAAGTTGGCAAACCTCATCCGATGATCTGTCAATTTCATTTTGACTTCCGCATCACTTCCTGCCAGGGGAAGGACCTCTGGCTTCACACAGAGATTCACTTAAGAAACAGGATATGGTCGGACTGTACAGAGGTCTTAGTACTTGATGCTTTTGTGCTCTCATTCAAAAATGTACACTTCTTTCCAAGACATTCTTTTTATATATAAGCTATTAAAACTGAAATAAAAATGTTAATACAAATTAATGAGTTATTTAAAAATTAACTAAGAACAGTATTATTGTAAAAAAAACGCAATTTCGCTTTCAAATAAATGATTTCTATATATATTTTAAAATGCCATTACTCCAGTGTCACATGATTATAATTGCACCATTATAAATATTGTTTGTGTTGATTATATAAAAGATTAGAAATGTCGTTCCTATCATTTTGGATCAACTGTAAGAGTCCTCGCTGAATAAAATGATAAAAGTAACATACTGTCCCCAATCTTTATTTTATTAAAACCTCTATTTTTTCTTCTTAAAATAACTCCAACACAAATAATAAAATTAGGCCATTTTGTCTTTTGGGCACCTTTCATCCTAAGTGCATCAGATTTCACTCGTTTAGGTCTCTTTCTTTTTATTGGCTTTCACCTAGCTTTGGCAGAAACCTTTTCAGTCTGTCAATGGATCTGGCCACCGCTCAACACAGATGACACACACCAGAGCTCAAACACACGGAGGCTCAGCCTTTGTTAATACTGTGATTGAAAACAACTCGATTAGTCACAATTCAAAGAACGAACCAGAGACACATTTCAGCGTGAGAACCAACTTTTTATTGTTTGTTTTTGTGATGGTCCATATTTAATATTCATAACTCAGCGTTTTCCCAAGTGAATCGGAAATACTGTACAATATCAATGACACTGAGACATTAAAATAGTCCTTGTATAGCTAACAGTATACTGTGGCAAGTGATCTGAATGTGCTATCACCCGACAGAATAGGGATAGACTAAAGTTTAAAGAGCATTGCTCTTCTTTAGCAGTGAAGCCCTCCAACGCCGCTACTCTCAGAGTAGCAGCGGTTTCTGACCAACGTCCAACCAAAGTAAATGCCTGCAGAAATATTGCTTATAAATCTAAGACTAGTACAGCACACAAGTGTAGACTGGAGGGTAATAGTACACGTTTCCTCAGTGTCCTTCTTACTAAATTACTCGCAGATGATCTTTACAGTACTTTGGGGGATTAAAAATACGTTTACATTCACATCAAGTATATTTCTATCGATTAAAATAGCACTTCCAGAGTGCAAAAGAATTCTATTTTTGACTTTCCTCCTTAGTGCTCGAATACGTTGGAGACACAAAGTGCGGAAACGTCCCGGCTAAGTGCGTGTTACAATAATCTAAGACTACTAATAATGATTGCACTGAATATAGTCGGACTAAACGAAATAAGTGCTTGAACATTTTGACGAAACCTAGAAGCTGCAAACAATAATATTGCGGATACTAAGGCCAGAGGAGCGTACAGAAGGTGCTGTCTGTATGATAAGCTGACGTCCACATCAAAATTGAAACCAACATTTACATTAAAAGCATACAAGAACATTTTTGTTCAGTGCACTAATGGACAATCTTTGCGGCGTGAACACACAAATGATGGAGTCATGTTCACAGAGGAACCGAAACTCACAGATGAGGGTGAATTAAGGGAGGTAAGGGACTCACAACATCAAAATAGCAAAAATAAAAACGTTTTTTTGAACACACATACACACACGCACACACTTGATACAGACACTATCCTCATACACAACACATACACTATTGCACAATGTACAAAATAGTTCAATATTCTACGCTTTAACTGTACAACAATATCATACACAGCAGTGTTACAAGAATTCACCTGTTTGCCTTTCATAGATTTCTGACTGTTAGTTTAACAAAATGTACACCGATATTTACAGATATAATATTCAGAATCACAATGTACAGAAATATACAGTATAGCACTTTGCTCACAAACATTATGGCCTCCAGCACCTCTTGAAAAAGAAAGAGATGCTTGTTATACATTTCTTCGGTTGTCGTCAGCTAAAATATGGCTCAACGTTTACGCTAGAATGACTTTAGTTTTTTTAAGAGGTCTCAGAGCTGCAAATAAAGGGCAAAATAAAAGTGCGGTTGTGTCTGTGCTTAAAAAGGATAAAATTGTGCCATGCAATTCCTGATTAGTCTCATATCAATATCTGTAAAGATTGTAGTGAATGCATGCCATTTGAGCAGAGAGCATTTGTGATTATGTATTAATGAATTCTCGCTGGATGTCATCTCAGCAGGATGTACAACTATAATCTTTTACCACTATCTGTGACCATTATATAGAGAGAGGCAAACCAGAAAAAGGCTTCAATTGGCTGGGAAGCATAAAGATTTGACTCTGGAGCGATGGAGGAAGGTCATGTGGTCCGGTGGGTCCATATGACATCAGGGGAAGAAGAGAGGCAGATGAAGTGATACACCCATCATAGTGCCTACTGCACAACATGATCTGGGGTTGCTGCAGTTGGTCAGGTCTAGGTTCAGCAACAGTATGTGCTCCAAGAATGAGGTAGCTGAGTACCTGACTATAATGAATGACCAGGTTATTTCATCAATGGTTTTTTCTTCCCTGATGGCACAGGCATATTCCAAGATGACAATGCCAGGATTCACCGAGCTCAAATTGTGAAAGAGTGGTTCTGGGAGCATGAGACATCATTTTCCAGACCTTAACCTCATTGAGAATCTTTGGGAAGTGCTGGAGAAGGCTTTGAGCAGCGGAAAGATAATCAATGCAAGTTCTTGGTGAAAAATGAATTCAACACAGGATAGAAATAAATCTTGTGACATTGCAGAAGCTTATCGAAACAATGCCACAGCGAATGCATGCCGTAATCAAAGCTAAAGGCGGTTCAACTAAATATTAGAGTGTGTGACCTTTTTTGGTGGCATGTTTAGATCATGCTACTGTATGTAAATCTGCTGCTGAATGTTGTGCTTGGCTTTGTGCACATGCAGCCTTTAAAGGTGCACTCTAGTAAATTCTTTTATCCCTAATGTTTTTTAGAAAATATTGTACTTCTAATAAAACTGTGCTTTTAAGCATGTATGCTTTTGTTTTTGTTTGTGCCTTGATTGGTTGTTTGTGCCATTTTCATTATAATTGTCTATATCAGATGCTGTTGATATGTTCAGGGGTATTGTCATGGAAAAAAACACTGACATTTGAAAAATATCTGGGGATGTAAGGGGATGTTTCTGAGATATAAAGAGGAAGGCCATAAGGTTAAATGATTTTTGTCTGGGAAGTGCATATGGTATGTAAGAGGAACGAATGTCAGCTAGAGCCAGTTTACTTTTTCTGTTTTGTTTGTTATTTATCTTGATAAACTTGATAAAGTAAATGTAACATTTGAAATTCTAACATGTAAAGTGTTCCCTTTCGACATTTCACTCGTACTGCGTCTGCTAAGACGCATGGGGAAAAGCAGCGGGAAGCGAGTATAGGCTGGCCTGAGCGCGACTGTTTATGCTTTTCTCAGACGGCCGAGGAGAATAAGCAGCTAGAGGGCTTACTTATTCCTACAGACCGGCAGAGCAAACGGAGAGGTAAAGGCAGGAGAAGGCTCTCTGTCTCGAGGCGGTGAAGCACGCGGGGTGGTGCCGGCGTGACTTCACCCAACCCAGAACACTGACCTCGGCTCCTCTGTCTCAGCGAAACGGGAGAGCGCGAGGTGCAGAGTAGCCATACTTACACTCACAAGACATGCAGTCGGATCCAGCGAGGGTGGTTTCCGCGTGAGAGAGTCCCAGGCAGAAAACACTCTCCTGTTGTCTGTCAGCGGTGTGCAGAAGAGACTCGCAGGCAGAGCACCGGTGACCAGGCATGTTGAATTGAGAGTTGAAATTCGCTCTGAAGGTCAAACTAGGCGGCGGCAGGGGATTTATCCACCTGCAGATGATCAGAAGAAAGGCTTCCAGTCAGGGACAGCAAAGAATCCGTCGCAGAAGGTGAATGATCTGAAGATGGCGGGCAGTCCCTTGCCTTAAATAGATGAGGGACACGCCACATCACACCACCATGGCGCCACCTGCTGTCATTGGAGCAGAAACATCACGCCATGGGGTGTGGTCGACGGCATTGGCCCGCAGGGCCTTGACCATTGGTTAAAATAGTCCCCAATACAGCGGCCAATGACCGTGCAGTTTTAGTAAATAATAAAACTGCGTTTTAAAATAGGCTTCTGTTAGGGGGAAAAAGGAGTTTTCCCCATGCATCTTAGCAGACGCAGTACTCGTTCCATGTCTCAGGAAACAGTGGTTACGCGAGTAATCTATACGTTTTACAGCCAAAAGATAAATAGTCTATTATTAACACTGTAACACTGATTGGATTTCTCTGCTATTCTGATCTGATCTAAAATTGAGTTGTATTGAGTTAATTTCTACAATAAAAATTATTCATTGAGGACCTCTGAGTTGTCCATTTTCTCTATTTTAGTCTTGAGTTTTGACAGATGCATTATTGATAAACCGTGTCTGTTTTTTTTTTGGCAAAAACTTTCACAGAATATTTTAACATTTAAATAGTTTTAAAGTTTCCCATAACCAACAATAATATATTTATATCTATTTTGTTAATTTATAAAAAAAAAACATATATATATATATGTGTGTGTCACGCCCAGCACTCCAGCTTTCTATGTACTCTGTGTTTTGTGTTTTCTATCTTGGACTCCATTCCCCAGAATGCACCTCTCCTTCACAGCTGTTCCAAATTAGGTTCATTGATTCAA
>JAUCMT010000154.1:10492301-10505915 GCA_032357475.1 Enteromius thamalakanensis | reverse complement strand
TGGGGCGTGTCCTTCGTCTATTTAAGGCAAGGGACTGCCCGCCATCTTCAGATCATTCTCCTTCAGCGACAAATTTTTTGCTGTCCCTGACTGGAAGCCTTTCCTCTGATCATCTGCAGCTGGATAAATCCCCTGCCGCCGCCTGGTTTGACTTTCAGAGCGAATTTCAACTTTCAATTCAACATGCCTGGTGGCCGCTGCTCTGCCTGCACACCGCTGACAGACACTAGGAAAATGTTTTCTGCCTGGGACTCTCTCACGCGGAAACCGCCCTCACCGGATTCGACTGCATGTTTTGTGAGTATAAGTATGGCTACTCTGCGCCACGCACTCTCCCGTCTCGCCGAGACAGCGGAGCCGAGGTCAGCGCTCTGAGTTGGGTAAAGTCATCCCTGCGCAGCCCGCGTGCTTCACCGCCTCGAGACAGAGAGCCTTCTCCCGCCTTAACCTCTCCGTTTGCTCTGCTGGTCTGTAGGAATAAGGAATAATTCTCCTTGGCTGTCTGAGAAAAGCATAAACAGTTAAACAGTCGCGCGCAGGCTAGCCCATGCTCACTTCCCGCTACTTTTTATCTGTTTTACGTTGAGAGAAAAAAGGCACAGTCTAGCGCGTTCGCTCCCCCTCAAGCTCTCACTCTCCCCGCCCAGGCGAGAGCTGTGCATCTGCTGTTGCAACACAGTCTCACGAGCAATTCGTACATATTCGTACGAGGTGCCAAATTTGTGCCAATTCGTACAACCTCACTTGTACGATTTCGTACGATTTGTCTAAACCCACGTGATGGGTAGGTTTAGGGGCAGGGTTGTGTTTAGGTCATTTATACCAATTCATACAAATTGCCATCTCGTAAAATATGTAAGATTTAGAATAAATCTTATGAATTCATACGAGTGAGGTCGTACAAATTCGTACGAATAAGCCACCTGGTAAAATATGTACGATTTGCCGTGAGATCAGGTTGGCTGTTGGGACTGAGTATTCGAGCAAATTATGCAGACTTCTCACCTCAGTGTGTGTGTTTCATGTGACATTACACGTATTGAGCTGCTGGATCATCAAGCTGTTCACAGTCCAGCGCGCTCGCTTGTTTCACTCTCACATTCTCACGCTCTCTCCCCCCATGGCAAGAGCTGTGAATTTCGCGTGCGAGATGGGATACATTTGAGCGAATTATGCTATATAATCGCCCCCTCAGTGTCTGTTTCAGACAAAGATTCGTGCACCTCGTTACGGGCTGCGCGTTTCTTTATAAACACTCAGAAAAAAAGGGGCGTGAGCTCAGTCTGCCTCACTCTCATAGCTGCGCGCTTTACTAAGTCCCTCACGCTCTCATTCTCTTCCCTTCCATGGCAAGAAATAAATTTGCGATTGAGATGGGACACGTTTGAGCGAATTATGTAGACATAATCCGCCCCCTCAGTGTGTGTTTCAGATAAAGATAAAAGATAAAGATAAAGCTTCTGAAAAGCGAGTCAGTCAAAGTCATTGTTGCTTTAGGCTCCCTAAGCTACAGTCTCCTCAGCTTCAGTCATAACCTGACAAAGCAAAAAAACTCTGAGCTATCCGGCACCTCCGGCTCATCAGAGAGAGTATTCAAGCATGCCTTCGGCTGCGCTAAAAGGCACTAATACTTTTAACAACTCTCTGACCAATGAGAGTTACTTTGGCTTGTGCTTGCTGGCTGCTTTATCAGATTCTAGACCTTATAGCATGGCGGTATTGTACTGTGTTCCCCATGCGTCTTAGCAGACGCAGTACGAGTGAATGAAAGGGAACGTATAGGTTACTTGCGTAACCACTGTTCCCTGCGTAACCACTGTTCCCTGAGACATGGAACGAGTACTGCGTTCCGGGCCGTGCTATGAGAGGCCGTCGCTTCAGTCAAACTAACCTGAAGATGATCCCTTGCCTTAAATAGACGAGGGACATGCCCCATCACACCACCATGGCGCCACCTGCTGTCAATGGAGCAGAGACATCACGCCATGGGGTGTGGTCGACGGCATTGGCCCGCTGTTCGCAGGGCCTTGCCCATTGGTTAAAATAGTCCCCAATACAGCGGCCAATGACGTGCAGTTTTAGTAAATAATAAAACTGCGTTTTAAAATAGGCTTCAATTACGGGGAAAAGGGAGTTTTTCCCATGCGTCTTAGCAGACGCAGTACGTGTGAAATGTCTCAGGGAACAGTGGTTACGCAAGTAACCTATACGTTATTACAGATAACGTGGGTGGGAGAGTGGATAATTTACCGGAACTTTAGCTTCTTAGCTTTGACTTTGGTTGAACTTAACTTAATATTGCATTTTTGTGTAATACGTATATTCTCACAAAAAAAATTGGCCTGCTGTACTGTTGTGGACCTTCTAGGGGTCACGGACCCCCTGTTGAAGATCCCTGATGTACAATTTAATATTCAAGTTGCCCACAGAGGAGAAGTAATTGGACAGCTCTTTTCTGTGTCTGTTTTGTTATTAACTGTTAAAACTAGGACTTTTTTTGGGGATTTTAGTATGAATATGTGCTGTTGTGACTCAGTGGATTTTTTTTAAAAACATTATTTTTTCATTGTGAGCGGTCACACGTTCAAATTTTGCTTGACTGGGGATACAGCAATTTGTGCTGCTTTGACTTCAATAGTTGCATCTATTTTTCAGTGTAGTTTAAACAATCCTAGTGTCGTTTTGTGCTTGAAAGATGCAGCTCTGAGGCCTCTTGTCTAGAGAAGGTAAAGTGCACGAACCCAAAACTGCCACAAGCAAACAACAACAAAAAAAAAACAATATACGTTTCACACTAACCATTAGAGTATAAGCGATAATGAGAGGCACCAGCTGTGCTCAGCGGCGGGGGCTGGAGAATGAGGCTGGACGCAGAGACACACCTACAACACACTAATCAACGGCACACTGCGACACCTTGTGGACAATCTTCTGCTATTGCAGGCGCAACATTACCATCATTGAGTGAGTGATTGAGCGAGTGAAGTGACTTGTGGCCAGGTATGGTGACCCATACTTTGAATTTGTGCTCTGCATTTAACCCATCCAAGTGCACACACACCCGGAGCAACTTTGGGTTACAGGTCCAACTCCCTATCCAATAGACCACAACTTCCCCACATTGTACTTTAGCACACACTGGACAACTACACACTACAACAAACAAATTGTGCATGTACAAAAAGTTAAATCTGTCCTGATTTATGAACCAATGTGCTCTTTCAAAATCCCATTTGACCACCCTAGAGGGATGGCTTCATATATTTCTTACCGCCTAAACGCCTTTCAGTAAATAACGGCACACTCCATCTTAGTGCAGGTTCTTGCAAAGCCCATCTAAAAATGAAAACCCATTCATCATCATTGACACTCATTTTGTTTCAAACCCCTCTGACTATTTTGAATGTGAAACACAAAAGGAGGTGTTTCAACGAATGTATGGAAAAATCGAAATAAACAATGAAAGTGAATGATGGATAAGAGCCGTCCGACTCCAAAACAACACATTTTAATGAATCAGAAGTGAATATGGTCAGTGAATAATTCCTTAAATTTCTTTTTACAAAGCTATAATATGACTAGAGAAGGTATGGACTAATTTTTAATGTCGGTTATAAAAATAGCAACCAATATATTATTAAATAAATTCATATTATTGTGCTCCATGGAAGCAAGGGAGTCACATGGGTTTGGAGCAACATGAGGCTGAGTAAATGATGATCGAGAAAGAAATTGTGCAAGCTGTCCCTTTAAACGATTTTCCCGTTGTTGTTATTATGAAATGCAGTGGTTGCTACAGATACAATAAGGGCCTTACAGGAACATCTTGAAACCCCTCCTCAACACAAACACACACACCCAAGGAGGACTCATTAACATGCAGCCGCGCTGTTTCTGACACAGGTTCCCCTGGGTAACCAGCCTAGTCCATGTCTATTTTTACCTCAGCAGCCTTTCTGACAGACTCAAAAGCTACAAGCAGCTGGATGATCAAAAGCGTTGCCGTTGTACTCATCAGGGTTTCAATAAGACCAACAACTCCTGTCCCACCCTCCTTCACACTTACCCCTCAGCTCTCCAGCCCTCTTCAGCTTCCTGAATCTATTCTTACTGGAATAAATACTGAAAATTAACCCCATTCATTAAGATCAGAGTATCTGTTATGAGCACACAAACCAAACTATAACAGAGCTTGTTTAAGCTTATAGAATATTAGGCAGTGAGCTTTTAAGGGCAGCAGTTCTCAATCACTGTAAGCAGTCTTCACAGTATTCACACTACATATAAAGGGACTACACATTACTTTACTACATTACTATACTTTGGTTCCTAGAGAAAACTGGTCCTCTTTTTCCAGCTCAATATGTGTTACCTTATAAAGACACTCAACCGCTTTTCCACATTAGGTTGATTTACAGCAATCTTTTTAAAACATATTTCAAACATATATATATATCTGTTTGTAATATTTTTTAAGAGAGAAAAAAGAAAGAAGATTAAAAAAAATATCAGACAAGCTATCATTCAAAAGTTTGGGGTCAGAATAGTTTTTATGTCTTTGAAAGCCAATGCTTAGCAAAGCTGCATTACAGTAATACTGTAAAATATTACATTTTACAATCTATTTTAAAGTATTTACTGTCACTTTAGATCTGTTCTGTTTAATGCATTCATGCTAAATTAAAGAATTCAATATTAAAACATTTTACTAACCACAAAAGTTTGATTGATAGTGTGTGTTTGTATTTAACTATTATTAATTAAATAATAATCTTTGTGGGGGTTGAAATTAGGAGGCCAGATGTCTGGCATTTTGAGAGTTTCCGAAATGTTTCTACCTCCTCCAAAAAGTCTTAAAATATCAGATCCACACATATGACCTCATAATATATTTTACACAAATATAACTCTGCAATCTGTTTAGTGACCCTGACGTGAATATGTGTCTGAAATACGGCCCAAAAACAGCAAGTCTGAAAACAGGCAGTGTTGAACAAGGGCCAAATGCTTCTCTGTGCTCTACAGTAATCTGACATTGGCATTTGTAAATCATTTACATGTTTTGTGGCATACCATCTTCATCATAAATGTCACTGTAAATAATTATAGGCCTAAAATCACTTAATCTCCACCAAGTATGATAACTGAACGTATAAAAGCAGCAAATGCAGATTTCTCCACAGGTTTTCGAACTGGGCTTTAAGGAAAACCTCACAATGGCTGGTAATGCCACTCGTTTCATTACTATTATTGCAACTGCTGAAATTGCAATTAAATAATATTTGTTCCTATTTAATTCATGTGTCATTTATTAAATTCTAGTTATTGTGCTCGGTGGAATTAACTTGGCTCGAACAGAACCCCTTATTGCATTCCGAAAATGTCATTTCTTGTGCTGTGTGGAAATCAACTCTCATCAGGCAGTCCCATTTGCTTTGCTTATAAACAATACAAACATCTAGGTAAAACTTTCCAAAAATAAAACTTAAATCCAGCTGCAAAAACAGCCTGAACCTGACATTTATACTGTAAATATCTGATACTGCACTGAGACTACATACATATGTGCTTTGTGTATAAATACATATATCGCCCTCTTGTGCTGAGATGTGGACATGACAGACTGATGATGTGCAAAGTCTATAACCAAGAACACTTATTAAATGAAGATGTACTTCAGCCGGTAACCGAAATCAAGATATCAATTCACTCTACTCTCAGGTGGTCTGTATTTTACAGTGACACTTACATAATATCCACTAGAGGGCTCATTATAAGAAATGTAAGCTTTAGTTTCTCTGAGCCCCTCTGAGTCGTGTCCCTTTATGAGTTCTAAAGATGAGTTTAAATGAAATTCCTTGCATGGCATCTCGTATCTTGCGCATTTTGTAAGATGTCTAGATTTCAGCAGCATTGGTAACACCTTAACCTGAGCGATAACTATCACCCTCGGCTCTCACCATCCCTATGTCCCCGAACCAGTCACAGAGACCAACCTTGAAGCTTGACTGTTTGAACCTTATAGTTGACACATTTATCTGTATGCAAAAAAAAAACTTACCAACTCACCAAATAAGCCACCTTACATTCTGATATGAAAGCTTCAGGCTGTCTTTCAACATCAGCAGTCCGTATGAATAATTGGGCCCAGGGGAACCTGTCTAGGAAGGATCTCTGTCTGTTTTCTGCTCCTTTGGATGGCTTGGGTTAAGGTGTGACCAACACTAGGACCTTCTCATCTGTTCAGCATCTTCTTTCTCTTTCCGTCTCAGTCTCTGGTTGGTGGATTGGAGGATCATGACTCAGATTTGGGTGGGGGGGGGTTGGTCTGGTAACCGCTGCCATAGCCGCTGATGGAGGTAGAGTTGGTGATGAGCTCCACAGGAGAGCTGCTGCCGGGGCCCAGGTAGGCCCTGTGGCTGGGCATTGGAGAAGGGGCTTCGCTGGGGTTCTTCCCCAGGATGAACCTCGTCTCATCTTCCAGGGTGGAAGCCTCCTTTGCCAGGCTCTTGCGGTAAGAGACGGACAGCTTGTTGGAACCATCTGGGATCCAGTTGAAGTGACGGGCAAGAAAGACCAATGGAAGTGGAAGCATGGCCACAATGATCAGAGCAAAGCACATGGCCAGTGCCCACGGAGGATAACTCTGAAACCTCTCCGTGGCCTGATTATAGAGAGAAGGGGAGACATAATTGATTAAATGAAATAGGAGTCACAAAGTGAGTAATATGAGTATATTGAGTACTCACAACTTTAAAGGTTTGGGGTCAGTAAGATTTTTGAAAAACTTCTATTTGAAGATTTCATTTACATTGATAAAAAGAGTGAGTAATAACATTTATAAGGTTACAAAAGATGTCTGATGAAGAGTGTTATTTGGGAATAGGAATAGGATGGGGGATATAGAAACGGACTAGACAGACTAGTGTGTAACTAACCAGGTCTTGCACCCATGCGTTGTATCCTGGAGGGCTAATAGCCATCTCTACCACGCTGGCAGAAATCAGTATGAGCAGACACACTGGAGACACATACTTCCACAGGTAGAAGTAAATAATGGACGGTCTAAAACCAAGCATGTCTTCCAGATCCTGCATGAACCTGATGAAAGCCACAAAGCAAGCAGAATTACATCACTGATCTATAAAAGGCAAAAATAAACTGAACTGCATGGAGACCATATTCGGTGTTAGCAAGAACAGATGAGGAGATCTGATTTCAGAGATACAGTCCTATTTTAAGTAACTCTTGAAGTAAAATGCTAGAAAACTTTACAAGCATAGTAAGTGAATTTGCCCACCTCTTGGTGCCATAGATCCAGGCTACAGAAACATTCTCCAGGATGACCACAATGGTGAGGGGCAGACCAGCAGAATAGTCATCGAACATGGTAACATAATAGTTCCCTGAACGCTGGACAAACAGCAGGCCGCAAAAAAAAGCCACAATACAGCAGCCCACTGCGGGAAATTCAAGATCATACAGGTTACTAAGTGCCATCTAAAAGTGGCCCAGCATTACCACAATTATAATATGAGTTGGAATAAGAAAGAAGACACCAGAGGCTCTCACCTGTGAGGACCTCTTTCCGAATTTTGAAAGTATCCAGAATGGGTGTTGTGATTCCAGTCATGGTGCCAATCATGCTGCCCAGGCCCAGGTTTATCAACATGAAGAAAAACATGACAGACCAAAAGGGAGAAGCAGGGAAATGGGTCATGGCCTCGGTGAAGGCAATAAAAGCCAGACCAGTGCCTTGAACAGCCTGATGAAAGAGAAAATAATAATAATAATAATAATAAATTTGTATATTACATTACAGTTATACCTATTAGTTGCTTATTAACATGCACATTACTACAATATTAGCCATTTATTAGTGCTAATTAAGGACATATTAATTTCTTACTCTACATGACCTTATTCTACATCCCTAATTCTACCCAATACCTAAACTTAACTACCTCACTAACTATCAATACGAAGCAAATTAAGAACTTATTGAGGGAAAGGTTGTAGTTAATAGTTAACAAGTGATACCTATTCTAAAGTGTTACCAAAGAAAGATACCATCACACAGCCCTGAGAAATGTAGCCCCAGTACTAGTTTCATACGCTAGACACAAAAATATTACAACTAAAAGTGAAATGATGAAAAACTAACAGTCAGATTAAAGATGAAAAAAGCTAAACTGAAAGGACAAACTAAAGATAACCTAAAAAAGAAAAAGCTATACTAAAAAGGTCAGCGTACTTTTGCTTGCATTCCTTTTTCCTTTTTGATTTAAATCAGAACTGCACACAACTTCCGCCCAAAATGGACTGATTATTGAATGTCATCTTTTCTTTTTGCAAACGTTAGCTGAAACTGGGTAGATGGACCCTAAAGCTGTAATGAAATGACAATTCAGTGTGCAATAAAGTACAATAAGTTCCATAGTGTTATGAATCAGTAGACAAAATTATTACAATAGCCATTTTTATCTATTGAGCTTGGCAAATAAATATATAAATCCTAAGTCTAAATGTTTTATCCATGCTAAAAGGCTTAGCTGAAACCTGTGAATGAAAGCAGACAGCTCACGGCCCGAACACCTGCCTTATTGAGTTCATCCTCCAGCAGACACGGCTCCAGCCCCAGCTCTGCAAAACTGTCCTCTTTCACAATCTTTATCACGCCGTACATCTCGGCGTAGTCTGAAGTGGTGAGGTGGGAGAAGTTCACGTGAGGGGGGATGAGATCCTGACTCAGCACATTTGAGTTCAAGTAGCCCAAAATCTTCTCAGCATTTCTAAAAGAGAACAACACAGACGTGAGGCTGCTGGATGACCTCGGAATCCAGCTTCCCCATTTAGATTTGAAGCATTAAGCACAGATATTATTTTACAATGGAAAGTGTAACTTAATCCAATCACAAAAATAATCCCATTATGATACGTACTCCACAACACATTTCTCATTCATGACGTTGGCTTTGAAACCCAGCACAGCAAACACCACGAGTGTGGCCAGTATAGATGTCACGAAGTTGATAACGGAAACCAGCACGGCATCAAAATGGCAGTTGTTGTCTCTCTTATTGTAGCTGGAAAAAGCAATGACTCCACCGAAACCCAGACCAAGAGCAAAGAAGACTTGAGTGGCAGCTTCACGCCACACCTGCGGCTCCAACATGATCTCCAGCTAAAATGAAATACATTAAAAAAACATTTACAGTATTTAATTCAAAATTCAATTGAACATAGCTAAAGGCCTTCAATGTTTATAATTTTATAATGTTATTAAAGGCACGATATGTAAGATTTTTGTAATAACATTTCCAAAAACTACTTGCACAGTTCTGTAGGACAATAAAAGTAATTAAAAGATTTATTTAATGAACCTCCTTGTCCTTTCCTTGTCGCCTATCAATGATGCAATATCTACGGTATCTTTAGTCTCCGCCTGCGACTACTACATCAACACGCGAGGACAAATGCAGAAGTGGTAGTTATTTACTGTGCATTTCGATGTCATGGATCATGATTACACTCTCAGCAATCCCAAAATACATAGATGTATACAATCCGAAGCAAGAAGATATTGGAACAGTCAATGAAATAAAGCGAGAACAAATTTCATTGTGGCGTTTTCGAAATGGAGGGAGCATCGTGAAAACCTCGGACTGGACAGAGACTCCGTTCTCTCAAGTGTTATACCGGTAACCAAATATATATTATTCATTGTGCAAGTATTAGTCATGCGCAGGTGATTAGCTTTTCATTTATGAACATGACTTGTGAAAACGACATCTCCCAAAGTTCAATGCTCTATCATTGCGTTATCGAACTTTGCCTCTGTTATTGTTTTAAAAATGCAACCTCTAGTGGCGAAAACTTCCATATTGTGCCTTTAAGGTAAAGTTATTTTTAAGAAAGATTTAAGTAATTCTTCTCAACATGAACTTAAGTATCCCACTTACACCACAAGAGGGAGTCCAAAAACCTGACAGGGAGCAATTTTTAGCTACAGAAATATTCTTCTTACATTGCTGACTCTTCTATCTTAAAGCTTAGCTTACATTGCACAAAATGTGTCCCTTAGTCTCAAAAAAAAAACAACTTAATCCGGATTTCTAAAATATCCCATGTGTGTTTAAAATTAGTGCACGTGTACACTCTCCTTACCTTTGGTGTGAACATGTGCGCAATGCCGTCAACTGCTCCTTTAAGAAACAGCCCTCTCACCAGGAAGCAAAAGAGCACCACATATGGAAATAGAGAGCTGAAGTACATCACCTGCAAAAACATGGTGTAACAATTGTACTTGTGTTTTTGTTCAAATCTTTTGTGATTTTTAAGATAACATTGACATTTCATGATATTTTGTTGCCAATAATAAACAAAATGTCAAATTATTATGATAAATTAACTAAAAATGCAATGTAAACTCAAGAACAGGCCTTGCAGAGGCTCTTTTTTAGTTGTATGATCTGAACAGGTGGTGAAGCTCTACTGGCTTGATGAGATTAAAATTTTGTTTTATCAGAGAACTACTTGTGTCCTGGTTGCTTAGACGCTGCGATGCTGGTAAACAGGTATTTCTCTGCAAAATCTTTGTTTGCTAAACTGCACCATCAGACCTTGAGTTTGCTTCAAGGAGAAAACAAACGTTCTGCTATGAGAAAATAATCATATTTGAACATCATGATTGTGTAATTGTTCAGATGAGCTTGATAACGCAGCATCTGTGATTGTGCCTTCGAGCTAAGCAAAGATTGATGTGTTTCTCAACTAAGTTAATTGTCATTTCATTCTCTCACACAGTAGCAAGTCTGCCTCACCTTCCCAGAAGACTGAATGCCCTTTATTACAGCCAGGCAGACAATTATCCAGGCACCCAGCAATGACAGAGTCATCCTCCAGTTCAGACCACCGCTGTCTGCAATCGTGCTGGTGATGTTCAGGGTCTCACGGTACCAGAAGTATGTGGTTGCTGAGCTCTTCTCACACTCAGGCTCCACAACTAACCAGACAAAGGAAAACCGACGGGATAAAATTAGGCCCATGTCTATTAATACACCCCTAATTAATGACTTTGTGAAAAGATTGCTTCTTAGGATCTGATTCGGATTCATTTGTCCCCTATTTGAACTCGATTTGACTTTAGTTCATTTCAGTTCTGATTTTGTTTACATAATGTATAAAATAAATTATCTTTTTTTTAATGCTGTCATTATACATTATATCTCTCTCGTAAAAGTGATTTGTAAAGGGAATCTTGCTGGTTGTGAATTGGGATTATTCAAATTAATTTGAATACTGATATTTTTCCAAAAGCCAAATTCAAAACCTGGTGGAAAACCAGCTTCCAAAACACAACATATGCTGGTGACCTGCCAATATTTTCAGCAGAAGACATTGCCAGTGCTATGGAAATCTCCAAATACTGCTCTTAACAGCATAGTAGAGTATCTGGGAGGGGTATAAGTAAAACTGTATCCAAGAAACATTTTGAACTAAAAGATTTTAAGTTTTTAAACAATACAATTTAGTCTATATAGAAATTGCTAGAATATTCTATGCTAGAATATAATAGTTTTGGGTTTAATTTGGATATTTGTAGTGTGCTGTGCACACATAAGCTGTATGTCTACGTGTATCTAGTCTTAGTGAGGTTGAGAGTGAGACTGTCTGCAGGTCTCAGCCTCTGTCTAGTTCATTCTCCACTTATTCACCAAGAACACTGCTGCCGGGCATGCTGGGAAGTCTAAAACACACAATATGGCACATATGGCGCATGCTTGGGAAGTCTCAAACACACAATATGGCTCATGAAAAGTGGAATAGCAACTGTGACCAGTTGCATGATGTGTATACGGTGAAATATACTTAAAAGGAATAGTTCACTCAATAATAAACATTTTGTCATCATTTACTCACTCTCATATCATTCCAAACCTGTGTGACTTCAAGTATCATATTTAACACCATACAGAAACTCAATGACATGAAGGTCAGTAAATGATGACTTTTTGGCTAAACTATTCTTTTAAGAATGACTACACTGCTATAAACACACTACATTACATCACATTACAGACTGCAATTTTATTAAGGTCATCTGTCTTTAGGCATTAAAACAAAACTCTCCCTCTTCTTTATGTTTGCATGCAATTAATGGATGATATTACATATTTCTACAGCTTTGACTGTAATAGAAAAGCAACAAACTTCTTGCTGTGCCACAATTTATTTCATTAGGCAAAGTGTTGTACCAAATGAAATGTTTCACATAAAACATCATTACTCCAATCTTTCGAGTCATTATGTGAGAAACTGTAGAGCACTTACTGGCTTGGCTGCCATTTCTTCTGATGGGACAGTCGCTCCAGGGCAGAGGATACTGAAATGACTGGAAAAAGTAGAAGATGCTCCAGCCGATAATCACATTATAGTACAGACCCACAAAGCCACACACCTGTAGAATGAAAGATAAAAAACAAAGGATATTGTTAACAACCATAAAATAATTTAGGGGTAATATTGACCAATGTCCCCTGGCAAAGTCTCATCTAATCTAAGGCTAATTTTGCCTGACTTTAAACCGTCTTCTTGAACATCTGAGTCATAATGTGCACTAAAAATAGCAAATCCAATCTAACTGTCTGGGAACCTTCTGGGAATGTTTTCTTTTGTGGCTTTGAAATATGGACAAACATAGAAATGTTGCATCATGCCTAAATGGCAGTTTGGTATTGTTTCATCATCTATTTCAGATTTATTCAACCCTACAAGCTACAGTATATTGAAAAACAAGTTGTGGTTAGTCATTTTACAGTACGTGTCAGTCCGAGTAGATCTTCCTGGCAGCTATATTAGCACTGATGCAAACCAGACTGTGCTGACAGTCAAGCGTCTGGCTTCTGGAGACTGATATACGATCAGATGACTTCATGGATAAAATCTGTTGTCTTTCAACTCCTAAAACTCAATAGCCTTACTTCATTTATACTATCCATAAACAGAAGTCGAACATGAGTGAATGTGTCCTGTGCACTGAAATGTTGTGCATGTTAGCATGTTTTACCAACGTGTGCCTTTAAACAGCAAATTTATCCCTTGATTTCTCCCTGCAGTCTGTAACAGGGCAGTAATGGTTCTTTGCGACGTCACAGGTCCAAAGCACGTTGAGTTAGGCTAGTGAATAATTGAAGCACATTCTTTCTGCAGTAGCTTGGTGGGTATTAATAGCAGAGGCTGCAGCAGAACTGCCACATATAGTCCACGAGTGTTTCTTCACAGTCATTTTAACTGTGAAGTTGTTTTATTTAAAGGCACGTGGTCTTAAAATGGGTTTCTTTGCATGTTATTGCATTGCCTTTGTGTAGAAGGTTAACACGATTAGGGTTGATTCCCAATCTGAAGTCCATTCTAAACACCAAATATTAAATCATAGTGCTAGGCACCGATTAATAATTCAAAATAAAAGTTTTTGTGTACAAAACATATGTACACGCAAACACATGCATGTATATATTAAGAACAATATGTTCTGTTTAAATATTATATATATATATATATATATATATTCATGTAAATATTTTCTAAATATTTACTGTATGTGTGTTTTAT
>JAUCMT010000154.1:10445176-10492201 GCA_032357475.1 Enteromius thamalakanensis | reverse complement strand
TAATAAATATACACAGTACACACACATATATTATTTAAACAGAAACTTCTATTTTGGATGTGCTTAATCATGATTTGTCATTGCCGAGCACTACTAAATACAACACAAAAGGTTCATTTTCAATTAAATGAACAGAACTTTTAATATTCTAATAAGTAATTGTATATAATTAAATGAAAATGAATTAATAATAGTAATTAAAATATAAATTCAATTGAATTAAAAATACAATTATTTTACTTCAAGGACAAAATATAAAAATATATATTAAATAATATAATAAAATCACTTAAATTATCATGCTGATAATGTACTTTGTAATAAGAGAATGCAAAACTCAAACTTTTGAACAACACTATATAATAACATATATAATATGTATTCAGCTCATTCTGCAACTAATGAGAAAGTCATTCCCAAGAAGCTGCTGATAAGCCTAACAGCATTTACACAATAACCAGATATTCACCTCAGTGGAATATAAAACCATCACCTCCCAAAAGGCCTTACATATTGCTGAGTGGCTGAAGTATCTCCAAAGCGCAGCTGCTTATACAAAGAACGGAAACTAGAAAGTCCAGGTGTGGCTGGGGCTTAAAATAAATGTATTAAATGTTCAGACAGAGCAATGTTTTCAGATCGAAACCCATCTGATAGGTTGTGTGACTGTGCTCATATTAAACTGATCAAAGGACAGAGTCTAGTAATGGATGAGTCGGCACAGAATGGTTGGGAAATTAGCACTTTTAGGCTAGTGACTCATCAAAAAGAAATGCTTCAGTTAGAGCCTTCAGAACACTGAAATTGGATATTAGTCTGGATTTACAGGCTTCTCGTTGTATTTTGACCCTTTTTCAAATAAACACTAGCATACGAACTACAATCACAATCGGTATGAATCAATCACCCAATCTGAGCTGACATGCACCAGACGCTCAGAAGTCCATGTCATTAAAATCAGCAATTTAAACGCAACCATTTTCACACACAACTGATTTCCCCATTTAGCCTACTCGTAAACCAAACATGATCCCAGCCTTGTGCTTCAGTCTACTACCTTCTCCAGAAAATCCTTCACTCACCATCAGGCTGGACACTCCAATGCCACCAAGTCTTGGACAAACATAATTCCACACTCCTATGCTCCCTCGACGGATCCTCTGGCCAGCCGCCAGCTCCAAGAAGAAGAGTGGGATGCCAATAAGGATAAGAAGGATGAAGTATGGAACAAGGTAGGCACCTGTAAAGAGAGACAGGGACACTTGTAAAAACAGAGAGTAATGTCCTTACAACAGTGTCTTTAATGACCAACCAATAACCCAAGATCAATCAAATTACTGCACACTAAACACACTTTATTCATTCGGAATATTTTGTCTTTTATACATATACAAATAGCCAATTGTCTTCCATGTTTGTAGCTTATTAAACGTTGCACTAGTATAGTCTGCTGGAACTTAAATCAGTAATCATATCTGAAAATAAAAATAGTTTTTGTCTGTCAAAACAAAAAAACGTCGGCTCACATTCGCCTAAATGAGGCGTCAGCAATTTGAATATTTTTATGTTACGGCCACAAAATTACGAAGTAACATATTTGCATAATGTCTGACCACATTCTACGTCGAGAACAACTTGTTATGGCAATGGGCGTTTCGTTTTCTGACACACGCTGTAGTGGTAGACCAATCATAAAGGACTGTGCCTTCTGACCAATCACAGCAGTGAGGGGTCACAGAGAGGCGGGGTTTAAAATGGGGGCACTTTAAGATATTCAAACCAACATAAGAATTGATTCATCAACTTTAAGAACATAATTATCTATTTGTCTTAAGATATATATTTTTTTTTAGAATAAAGATGTCAAGTACTGTGAAAACCACAAGGAAAAAAGAACATTAATTAAGGTCAAAATATTGCAGAAGTAGTGCAATGGGACAGACATTTCCATATCTTCAATATATGAAGTTATTGAAGTTATATTAAGTTATTTCCATAACTTCAATATTTTTGAATCACTGGCTACTTGTCCATTAAAGGGTTAGTTCTGCCAAAAAAGGATATTTTGTCCTTAATTACTCACCCTCATGTCGTCCCTCCATAGACAGCAGTACAACTGAAATCATCCCAGATCCAAAAAACATGGTAAAAACACAGTTAAAAAAGTCCATGTGACATCAGTGGCTCAACTCAGTTTTGCATCGATAATACTTTTTTTTGCCAAAAAAGTATGCATGCTTTCACCCGGATGTAAACAAGGCTGATTACGTCAAATAGGTTAAAGCTTGTGTATACGGAGTCTGGCGGAAGATGTAAGCCAGGGAGAAGAGTAAATTATGTTATTTTTCTTTTATTTGCACAAAAAGGTATCCTCCTAGCATCATAAAAGTGAGGTTGAGCCACTGATGTCACATAGACTGTTTTACCAATGTTTTTGCTATGTTTTTGGATCTGGGATCATTTCAATTGTATTGCTGTCTATGGAGGGACAAATTGCTCTCTGATATCATCAAAAATATCTTTATATGTGTTCTGAAGTCTAACGAAGGTCTTACGGGTTTGGAATGTTATAAGGGTGAGTAATTCATGACAAGATATTAAGTAATTAATGACAAATTCAAGAATGATGTTAATAAATATTATATTTTCCTTTATAGAAACATGTATTTAAAATAAAAATATGTCCTGTCAAGCCAAATTTGAAAATATATTTAACTTACATGACAATTTGGAATTAAATAAAATCAAAAACAGTATACTTTAAAGCAGAACAAGAGACTTTTTCTACCAATTAGATGCAGCAGATGGTATCTGCTATAGGCTAATGACAGTCTCAGCCTCAATAGGCATGATTGAACAGACAGACAACAGAATAAAAGAGCAAGTCATGCTTGCGAGCTCTGACGTCAAGCTAGCTCCATGGTGACGAAGAGTTTGGTCTGAGCTGAGCAGCCTCTATTTGAAGTCAAAGAACAATCCGAAAATAACCCCTCTTCTGTAGATGTGGAGCTCACAGTGCTGGCGGATGACCACAAGCCCATCCTCTCGGGAGGCTCTAAGTGTAATTAGAGCCAGGGATGATCACAGCACAGCCCTCCCTCTGCCTTTGTTTATGACGACAGACTACTTGTTATCAGTTTGATTACAGCATTTCTTTTGTGTTCGATGTTGCTTTGTTGAAGGTTTTTTTGTCTGGGCTTTATTTATGCATACAACTAATGAAAAGGAAACAGCAGGTCTCGCGTAAAAAAGAGGAGACGGGAGGTAAAAGAAAGGGATGGATGCACAGATGGAAGGGAGAAGATGGAGAGAGCAAGGGTGCGTAACGGAAACAAGGCCTTCTGGGAAACATTCATAATTGCTAGACAAGCAAGGACAATTTATGACGATCTAATTAAGGTGTCAGGTTTCACTTTCAGATAAAGTTAATGTATCAAACTATCTATCTATTTTTACCACTAAATGATACTATTTTTATTCTTCAAACTATTTTTTTTCTTTCTTTTTTCCCCAGATAATTTACAATCAGTTATGCACTGCAAAACCTTTCTTTATATTTTTCTTGTTTTTCAAGCAACTCACTACCCAAACATAAATTTATCAAAACAGATAAAACAGTAACATTTTACCTCATGGCTATTTTTAACAAAATAAAGTGTTTTTCTTTTCTTTTTTGTGCTTTTATTAATTTATAGTTCTCCCAAAAATGAAAAGTCATCAAAATTTATACCAGAATTAGGGTGAGTAAATGATGACCGGATTTTCCTTTTTGGGTGAACAATTCCTTTAAGTCATTGACTTCTAAAACAAATCATAAAGTCATTAATTTATGTTACTTAAAATCATTTTATAACACATTTTTGATTAGAGACTGTGAAATGGCATAATAGTACATTTTGCATTAGAGGAGAATATAGACACTGAATAATATTCCATGCAGCCATGAGGCAATGACAGCAAGAAAATAGTGACATACAAATTTACGAATGAAGGTCGTAAAGGCATTGACATTACTGATTTTAAACAGCTCATATAGTATTGCCTGCCCTAAATAACACACACTGGTACCGCCAGCTTAAAACATTTAGAAGGACCACAGCACACAAGGCATTCAGCTGACCCAAAAATTCCCTGTCTCAGTGGAAATTATACAGAGCTTAAGATAATAATAAAGAAGAGTGAAAATATTAAAGGGATAGATCACACAAAAATGCAAATGAAAAATATTATTTACTCAATATCATGTCATTTCAAACGAGCATGATTTGTCTGCAAGGATCACAGAATGAAATCTTTAAAAATAAAAGCTAAAAATGAGGACTGGGGCCATCAAGCTTGAGAAAGACAAAATAATAATACACCATAAATGATCAAAGCTAAATTACATTCTCTTAACAAAAAAAAAAATGGACAAAGAATTCAAGTTATTTATTATGAATGTTGACATCTCCCTCAGCTCTTGCTCAAACAAAAGTAGTAGGACTGACTAATTTGTAAATAATGATTTTCTTTGTGTCAGATTTGTTTACAGTTTTTACCAATTGTTTACACACATTTTCTGAAAGCATGCCTCATATTGTCAGAACTCTACACACAAATAAAAAAACACGCACACAATGGGCAAAACCCTTTAATGCATGAAAGGAGCTTTTGGAGCATGAAACTTTACTTTCAAAACAATGTGATTTCTTCTCAAAATGGTATTTTGCTTTTAAATGACACACACAACCCATCACATGAACATTTATAAGAACCAGCTGATCACTGATGTGCCTAATGTAAAACACTATGACCACTTCTTGACTTACTGTAAGCGTTTTTTTGTTTAGTGTTATTTTATTTTTAAATTGCAATTGATGTTTACCCATGTGATGAGTTAGTATGCAAAGTAGGGCAAGTGACTTTTCAATTTTACATGAGTCAAATTTTACACTGTGTTCCTAATGAAAACAAGAAAAAATTTTAAAAATTGTGCCAAAAGCAGAGAATTGTGTGTAGTGTTTTGAAAAAAGTGCGTTTTAAACCTGCAATTTGAGAGTAAAGCAGAATTGGTTCAGGAGGTTGGTGCATCAGTTACATGTTGTAGTCTTTGTGTCTCAAGTACAAGTAATTGTGTGTAAACAACTAAGAAAAACTGTAATGAATCCGTTGATCCCACCCACAAAACAGGCCTGATTGTTTTGTTCATAAATCAGACTGGTCCAGTTTTAGAGAACTGATTCAAGGATCCGGTGACAATGGCCAACAGCTTGCTTAAACATTATTGTTAAATACAGAAACACAGAATCAATTCTATCCCTAACCCTGAACCTATCCTGACCCATACCCAAAATCTGAAGCAAAAGATGCTGAATAACAAGGGTGCAGAAGCACCCAACACTTGTTATAAGTTGTACATTTACCCCTTAAATCTGACTGGCTTATTAGCAATGTTGTTCCAGGAACATATTGTACTAGGCGAAATCATGCTCACCGTTCAGGTTTTGCATTTAAAGCTTTGAAACAGTTGTGGAATACACAATATGTGTGGGCATGCTGACTTATCATTATATAGACACATATATTTTAAATGTGTCATCCAAGTGAATTCAGAGCTAAAAACAGTATGCTGTTTTAATGAATCCATCAGGCTGTTTATTAGTTACCATACAGATCACATTAGCACACTAGCAAAGATCAGCTGAATTTCAAACCAAGCAGATTTCTGTTGGTCAGTGCAAAAAAAATTCATGTGACCAACTTAAATACGATCTGTGTGGGGATTTTCTTTTACATGAAATCCCCAATTGTGCAGTTTCCTGTTGGAACGACTGGCGAAATTCAAGACTTAAAGACTTAAATGTCAGCAGCTCATTGGCTGTTGGTTTATTAAAGGGGTCATGACGTATTATTTTTATTATTTTAATATATTCCTTGAGGATTACATAGAATGTTAATTATTTTGCACAAAAAACAAATAAATATATGAAAAAAGTATGAACGACTTCTTACTATTGCATGTGAGTGTTTTGATAATCAAAATTAAATAGTCATTTCCAGACAAAGCATTATTGAATCATTTACTTATGGCTGATGCAGCAGCAGTCAGGTATAGTACCGATGTTTCTTTGTGAACTCTCCATGACACTGGGACTCTAAATCCTCCAATCAGTCCTCAGACACAATCCAAAATACCATTAAAAATAAATAACACACTCTTTAAACCAAAATTCATTGGGTTTAGTATTTAGTGTTCCACTACTAGAATAAATCTGTGCAAAACAGCATTTTTTGGGACAAAAAAATAAATAAAATGGAGTAAAGAAATGGTGATTGAATGAACAATGACAGAAATATTGGTAACCTCTCCATTTAGCCGTTACAAATGCAAGTCAGTAATAAGAACTCACCTCCTCCATTCTTCTGGCAAAGGTAAGGGAAACGCCACACGTTACCCAGACCCACTGAGAAGCCCACCTGGGCCAGGATGTACTCCAGCTTATTGTTCCAAGAAGGGCGTCCGTCTTCTAGGTCAGGGGAGATGTCTGGTTTGCCTATGGGAGGAGGGCCACCTCCTGTCATGTTCATGCTCATTTGACTGCTCTTGTAGTCCATGGGAGCCTCCAGCGCCAGGAGGTCAGCCACAGACTCTGTGACATGCTCATTACTGTGCTCGCGCTGAGTCACTTTACTGCTCTTGGGCATGGTTGTGCCGTGTCGTGGTGATCCTGACAATTAAAGGTGTGAAAGGAGAGCAGGGCAGAATGGAGGTCACACAAACTGCCCCTTTGGCTTGATAAAGGTGTGAACAATAAAGGTTTGTGCTCCTGTTAAAAGAACAGAAAAATTAAAACATCAGACCACCAGAGAAAAAAAGATGACCAGGTGCCATGATACAGACCAAACTTTTTTTTCTAAATTGTTGAATTTTATAACCCAAATATTATTCTGATTTATAAAAAATTAACATTGCTTTTGGTTTTTGGCTTTTGGACCACAGCATTAATTGCATGAGAAGCTAAGCAATCTGTTGTAAAGGAAGACAAGGCAAGCACTGGCAGGACAGATGGGAGAAGATTCTTCTGACCCTCCGCATAGTAGTTTTGAACAGAATACTAACCATGATATAATACTATCATTCTGATCATTTTAAAATTGCATTACTTAATGTAATGTAACAGTAAAACAGTGATGTTTTAAAATATTAAAATAACTATTTTCTACAAAAGTGAACTTAAACTGTAAAGTGTTTTTGTTATATTTATTCCTTCGATGGAAAATTAAAATTTTCACTCTCCAGTGTTACATTATTCTTTAAAAATCATTCAAATATGCCAATTTGATAAAAACTTTGTTATTATTATCATCATGTTGTTATTATGCTGAAGACAGTATTATGTTGAATAATATTTTGTGGAATGTAATCATTTTATTCTTAGAAACTTTTTATATTCTTATGAGTTTCAAAGGAGCAGCATTTATTTAAAATAGAAAATGCATCTACACATTTTACATACATTTTTATTTATATACTCATACATTTCCTTTTCCCCCAAAAAATAAAACACCTTGAACCTTTGAATGGAAGTGTATATAAATACATAAATCATACTGTAATTTATCTATAAATCAAATTAATGTTAGATGCTTAATAAAATCCATTTACATTTTGTACGGCAGAGTTATCATCAAAGCTCAAACTCATATTTTATACAAACATTATTTAAAGGCAAACAAACAACAGTTTTTGATACATATGCAAGTAAAATATGGAGAAAGTTGCAGAATTGGATGGAGTTGAAGGTTTGCCTTTGTTGGGCATTTTAATGCAGTTTTGGAATACACAATGTGTGTGGGCACCACTGCAGAAATCTATATACAGTATGCACATATATTCTGCTACATGTGTAATTCAACTGAACTTTTGAACTCAACGCTTACACAGTAAGTCCTTGTTCTTTAAAAAGTACCTAAATGGATTAAAAAAAATACAGGTTTGAAAATACAACGCTGCACTAAACTTATGCTTTAAAATGAATCTTAAGGAGTGATTATCAGCAGCCCATTGAAAGGAATGTTCCCTTCGTATTAAAGTAATGAAAGAAATCTGTGCAAAACGCAACCAGAGACTAAAAAAAGACGCAGCCACTGACTAGCATTTAATCTAGACCATAGGGCCGCTTTTTGTGATAAATATGGGAGAGGTGATGCATGAGCTGAGATTTTTATCTCCTGAATGACTGGGGAATGTGGCAACATGGCCGCCATCTTTGCTCTTCCCACCTTTGTTTATCTTTGGTAATAAGAAGCAGCCTAAGGTGCTGAAAAAAATCTATACAGCTTATCTCAAATACAAGAGGACACAAAATGTTGCTATTCCCACCCACCGCCAATGACAACTAACCGCATTGCAAAAAGACTCAAATCTGCCATATGAGAATGGGAACCATATGAGGGGAAATTCAAATAATTTTAACTGAAACAATAGCATGTGCATTGTTTTGGTGACACGGTCAGTGATAGGCCAGCAAAGGACCATCCCACGCTGAGTTTGAACTTTTGCACCCACTGTGAAATTTTGCACAGTCTTCAGATCCAAAACAGCCTGTCCGGGCAGCAGGCCAGTCAGTTCTACGTCATTATTATGGAAGGGATTATATATCAGTAGGAAGCAAACTAGACCTGAAGAATGCTGCTCACAGTGTGTCTCATTTAGCTGTGCATTAAACAGAAACTGATGCTGATCACTGGTAATGAAGTTAATGTGCTTGATCAGCTGATGCTGAGGAATTCAACAAACACACGCACAAACCAAAACCCTCCCTGATGGTGATTTGCTTTGTACTATTTAATGCCGATCAGAGCCTACCAACAGCATGGCTTCTCTTAGTAATATTGGTCTAGTAATATTGATTTATTCAGCTGCACGTTATTATGTGAAATGCATATTTTTTATCTGACTGGGTTGCTAGGCAATAGAGCTTGATGAAATTCTCACATCTCTGCTTCCTGTGAACCCGAATGCTATTCAGTATCAGAACAGTAAGTGACAGCTCATCTATCCAGTGCTTGAGAGGATACATGAACCAAATTTAGACGAACTCTTGAAATACACATAATGGGTCACAAGAGTCAGAGTTTATATTCAGCAAGCAATCTCTCTAGATCAAAAAAGAGCATACACTGATATGATACAGGGATGTATCATATCATGGCAAGTCATGTTGTGACTGCAGCAAATGAATCAGGGGAATTTTGAGGACAGTCCTGAATGCAATGTCAAGCTGTCATCTTCTAGAAGAGTTGTTAACGAAAAAACAGACTGGTTGCAGAGATTAGAAAGACCAGTAGGTTCTTTGTTGACAAAAAAGACATTTGGGAAACTATCATGTCATTTGGTTCATTCCATCTTAAACTATTTAAATGCTATTATGATGATAATTCTTGTATTTATTATACCATTCAAATAAAAAAACAAGGTTGTATGCATTTATTTAATGTACAGGCCTACATTTTAACCATGTTTTCAAATATTTCCTAATGATGATTAAGCAATTAATCGTATTTCAGGAGGAGCACGCACGAGCGATCACAGCTGCCACCTATCTCCTACTGATAACCCCGCGAATCTCTCCTCCTCCACCTTAAATACCGTTCTCTCCCTATCCTCGGTTTCTGCATTGTTTGTCTTCCTCCACCTCCCCTTCCGCCACCCGAGCCGAAGCCGACCCTCGCGAAGGGTACCTTGTTTGCCAAGTTCTCCACTTCCTCCGAGGGGCACGCGGGGACCAGGCTGGGCTCCGAGCATATGTTAACCCTAGCCTCCTAGAGGGTTAAACCTCCTAGGGCTCGGAGGCCACCGGGCTCCCTGCCTGTCCCATGGACAGTTCGCCAAACAAGTTATTTAATCGCCAAGGTAGTGGGAACTAGTGAAATGTCCACAAAACTGAATTTCAAGAGCATGAAAAGATCAAATGTGGGAGGCAAGAGATGAGTTTATCCTGATGTTAGCTGTTTAAGTTTATAACCCAAGCTGAAATATCCTATCATTATTATTCATTCAAATTTATTTTATGAATTGCATTTGGTTTTTGGCTTTGCATTCATTACATGGAAAGCTCAAACAAGCCTGTTCTAATGGAAGCAAAAGTTTTCTAACCATCTAGCAGTGTGGATCAGTTGCCTATAGACTTATGGCTACATCATTATCAATTTTACAATTGCATTTATTCAAATACAAAACGACAAAAGTTCACTGCAAGCTTGTAATCTTGTGAAGTAGCCCAACTATATAGCTAATGTTTAAAAAGCTCTAAAAGTAGGCTAGAGCATAATAAGGGGGAAACTTACTGACCCCAAACATACAGTAAAAACGTTTCCTTAATGACAAAAGTTGTATTGTTAGCCAGTGTGCTAATTAGACGCTTACGAAGAGACGTAAACCTCGACAGTATGTCCTATCGTCAGCGTGATCAGTATTGGATGTAGACCTACAACAACAAAACAACTTCTGTCATTCATAATCAAAAAAAGTTAATTAAAGTTTATTAATTATATCGCATCTGAAACGTTGTGTTTTTAATTGCTCACAACTTACAGTTGTTTGGGTGAAACAAACCTTCACCTAATGGGTCAGGAAATAATTACTCGAGCCCCCTGAAGGTCAGTCAAACAACACGACAAACTGCGTCAAGTACCATTTACGGTTATTATTATTCAATTTTACCCTTTATTTACTTTTTAAACATAATTATTTTACTTTAGACTCAAATGAAAAAGTAATGCAATTAAATAAACCACGTGCCTCTTCCTCAAGTTTTCATTTGGGAGTAACTCCTCGCCAGCTCGAGCATCACCTGAGGATGCGCCTGACCGCAGTCACGGACAATGATAGCATTCACCTATACCCTCCCTCATTCACGGATCTTTCAACACTAAACTGACACGAGCAATACGCATCCGACAGCTTAAAAACACAAACACGTGGACCCCCAAACACGTAATGTTGTCATGTATGTAAAGGAGACCACGCGCCCGGCAGCATCCTCAAGGTCAAATATTTGTGTCAGGTTGACCTAAAACTGACGCGCCTCTGATGACACGAGAAACCTCGTAAATAACAAAAGCTAGTGAATTATCGACACGAATTGCGTGCAGCATGATAAAACGCTTCGTGACAGGAATACCAAATAAGTTGCCACAACGCAATCATCGATGAAAAATCTCTTGCATCTTTTATCACGACATGTACTAACGATGCGAATCCGAGAACACTCACCTAATTGATGTTGCAGAATGAGAATCTGATGCGAATGTGCTAGCGTAGGTCTCAATGGGTGATAATAACCAGAATCAGTTTGATTACTCGTCGAGACACTTGATGTGCCGTTTCTCGCTCACGACTGAACCTGTCCAGAAATGCGCAGAATGAGTGAGCGCGCCGTCTGACGCAAAGCCCACCGCGCACTATTGTGCATTCTCTATAAGCCCAAAATAGTAACTTTAGGGTCACGTTGACACATCCGTGGGCGTTGTCCGCGACAATACTTATAACCAGCCCACTCCTTGATTTGTACTCCAGTGGTTAAAATTCAAAGCGCAACTTATATCCCCTTACAGGATTGGCAGAGAGCAAATTACTATAGGTGTACGCATGAGTCACGAACGCGCTCCTACGTCAGCAGACGCGTAATGTGCGCATCCCATCCCGTTAAAATTCTGATGAAATACCTTTTGGCGATTGCAAAGTAGTTTCTTACCTACTACCTTTCCAATTCACAGTGCTGTCCAGATCTGTACAAAGCAGTCAAGTTGTGTCTTATTTATTTACAGATGATACTGTTTCTTTTAATCAATAAACTCTACTATATAGCCATCAAAGCAGTGAGAGATGACAGTGGCTAAAATCTGGAGCTCTACTGATGCTTTTTCTCCTCCCAGAAAAGACAATCAGAAAGGCTATTTCTTTCGCACATGCGGATGCGTCTGATTGTGTCTGGCTCATTCTTCTTCCTGACATGTGAGGATTTATACTGTCCTTGGTTCTGGCTGGTCTGGCTCAATTGAGTTTCTTTTCAGTTTTGCTGCCTGCATTGAGATGGATATCGCAGATTGCTGATTAATGTCTTCAGCAGATGTTTTTAGAGCCATCCCATTAATCACATGTCTGCGTTACAGTAAGGATAAAGAGTGATTAAAAATATAAGTGATTAGAATACTTTTGTCTCAGATTTGCATCCTAATGAATTACGGTTGTCTAATGCAGTGATTTAACTAATTACTGACCTCATGGAGGGATGTTCTTGCTCTTTGTTTTACAGAGACCTGTCTCTGAATGTTTCGTCCCCTGAGTGGAGGGATCAGTGCCCAGACAGAGCTGCTCGTCTGCGGCTACTGTTTCCATCCTGAAACAACAAACAGGTAACACAAAAGCCGGATATGTGTTTGTTTATGTGCGAGTGCATGTTTGACTCACATCAGCAGATGTGGCCCAGAGAAGCTAGTGTCTCTTTTAGAGGCCGGATAAAACATCACCTGTGTTTTCATAGTGCTAAATGTCCACATTTTCTGCACTATTCTGACTATTTTTCTGGGATTTCTGTGAAATTGATTATTGAATAGGACTGTGTGCTTATTAAATGCTGATGTGTGATTAATTCATTTACTTTGATTATCATAGAAAACTTTTTTTATCGGAAAGAAAAGAAGTGAAGCAAAAATAAACCTGTAATTCATTGGATATAAATGAACAAAGCTTGAAAGATTTGCATTTTAGAAAATGTATCAGTTGAGCAAAATATTACATTAAATATTGTGAAACATTTAACATTTAATGAGCATTTATAGCTATTTAGTTTATTTTAATAATAACATAATTTTTTAGGATTAAGTTTTAGTAATGTTTGTTATTGGTGTGTATGAATTAAAATCACTAGAAAAGAATGGCAGAGAATATTATACTGACCACATCATATAAATGTATACATAAAATTTCTGTTCTATTGAATACATTTTGCTTTGTGTGGATCCTGATAATTATGAAATGTATATAAAAACCTACTAACAAAGTAAAACATCTGTTTAAAAAAAATGCTGCAAATTTAAAGCAAGATTTATTATTTCAACCTTACGGTAGACCAACAGCTCAATCTTACGAGCTTTATCTCTTCAAAACAAATTCATAGATGTCAAAATATTTTTGGGCTGAATGATAAAGGGTTAATAAACACAGGATTCCTGTGGAAATCTACAGATGGGCGTGCATTCGGTGTGGGTCTTGTCATAACCCACGTGATCACCGTCAGACGCACGCATCCTCTCTAGGCAAACGCTAGTACGGCACAGTGAGGATCTGAGCATCTCCCCTTCCAAAGATGTCTAAGACATCGGGATGCTGCATTCAGACGTGCACAAGCACAGCTAAAAATAGGACTGAAGTATCCAGCAGTTTCCTCCCTGTGTTAAAGCTTGTAGCTCAGAGCACGCTGGAGCATCCTCAACCCTGCAGCGTGCGAGTGTGTGTGAATCACGAGGCTATAGCTCTCTACGGTGGAGCACAGAGAGCTCCTCACCCTTCTCATGTGACTCACCTCGCCAGGGCCCACTGCTGGGATCTGTTGCTATGGCAACAGCAGATCATATGATTCTGAGTCATTGGCTGCTGTATGTGGATTATGTTCTGGTGGCATGAATGGGGCATGGTGGCACATGCATGTCAGATCATTGGAAAAGGGATGCCTGCCATCCTCATCATCTGAAATCACACACTGCACACATCACCTGACCTAAGACTTCTACTTCACACCAACAATGTACACATCATTAACCACAGCACCAGGCTTTTATTCACCCATAACCATCAAATCCCTGCTGGCACAAGATAAATAACTAGCAGTAGACTAGCTTCAAATCACTAATTGCTGAAAACACAGCATCTGAACATACAAGCAATGTTAATATGGTGGGCTATGGAAATGTTGGATACACTATATCTTCAAATATATGAAATATGGAGTATTTTATGGAGTTATAGTGCAGTTGTACATTTGAATAATTGAGGGTTAGTTGTATGTAATTATGCGTAATTTATTGTTATTGCTATAGTAAGTACATGTTACAAGAAAAATACGTTTTACCCAAATAGGAGTATTTTCTGCATCTAATTTTTTTATAGACTTTATAGACCAGAGTTGTTGTTGTCAACCAAAACTAAAAAAAAAATAAATTAATAAATTAAAACCTAAACTGAAGGATTTACTGTTATTAAGTACTTAAACAAAACTTAAATTAAAACTGAAAATAAAATAAAGTGGTAAAATACTAAAACATAACCAGAAATAAAATTATAAATATTATCAAGTTTAAAAATCTTGTTATTGTTAACTGAAACTACAACTATTCTAAATGATTTAAACTATTTTATAATAATACAAGCTAAAATGTCAAAACAAAAAACAAGCTAAAAAGTGAAACTGAAAATAAAATGATGTTAAAGGGCTCAAATATTACTAAATTGAAATTAAAAATAAATGTAAAAAGCTACTGTAAATACATATATTTGAAAAAAACTAACTAATAAAAATGGCAAAAGCACATAAAATTACTAATACTAAAATCTAAATGAAAACTGAAAATATTATTAAAATAAAGGCAAATTCAAAATATTGGTAAACATTATAATAGTATATGAATTTTACAAAAATAAATACTAGCTTAGAATACGTTTATGCAATGTAAGTAACATCAGTAGAAACACAGTTCCTCCGCCGTTCTTAGCATACTGTGAAGCTGTAACAGTGGTCCCAGAGAGAGGCTTTAATTATTGAGAAGTTGCTGGCGTCACTGTGACCTTGAGTGAAGTGCACTTGTGTGGATGCTCTCCACCGGCACACACATGCTAGCCTGATGCATTACGGCTGATTTCAACAGCGGAGAAAGCGCCATTTGATTCTATAAAAGCTAAAGAAGGAAAAGGAGGTATTTTTAATTTCTTTTAATGAGTATTCTAAAAACTGTCACTCGGATGTCCATGAACTCCACATCCAGCCTCGGAGTTGATAAGACTTCACACTGTGTTCACAGGCTCATTTGCAAGCACAGGCTTCGGGAATCTGAGGGTATATTTATCACCGGTCTAATGGGGCATGCAGCAAGGCTTGAATTTACAACATGGCCGCACGGGGCATTTTATCTGGGGAAATTATGACACGGTGGGGATAGCAGAGAGAGAGAGCAAATGCAGTTATTAAACAAAACTAGTAGGGTGTGCACCATCAAATTGATCCTTAAGGAACTATTCACCCGTGAATGAAAACACTTTTACTCACCCCCGTGTTAGGTTCTTTTTTCCATGAAATGCAGGAATAGATTCATATTAGGAAAGCATTAGGATTTGTCTTTGGTGGCAGCAAATGGCATTGGTTTTTGTGTGTCACATGACTACAACACAGCACACTTGTACTGCAAATAATATTTAGCAATGTCAGAAATGAAGATATTAGTAAAAGATGGCAAAATTATTCTGTCATCATTTAGCTACTCCTTTGTTTGTGGAATTATAGATAAGATATTTGGGGAAAATGTGCTATCTTCATTATAATGAGTTCATTGCTTCAGTGTTGCCAAGTCCACAGTTTTTCCAGTGGAATTGGGCCAATTTAACACTCTCTCCGAGGAAGGTTTTTCATGTCTGCAGGTTGAAGCAACCCCAATAACTTGGTATTTAGCCCCTGGAATACGACTTTTGTCAGGAAAAAGCTTTTTTTTTTTTAATAAACGCGATTGACTTTTTGTTTTGAGTAGCAATTGGGCAGGTTTTGTTGTAAAAAAAACCTGGCAACCCTGCATTGCTTGATGAACAGATTTCATTATTCATTGTAAAGGTTCATTATTGCTAAATTTAAGCTTTTTTAATGTTCAGATAAAAGTAAACATTGATCATACACACTATTAAATATGGCTAACAGTATAAACAGTTTCTAAGTACTGCAAATATATATATATAAAAAACTTCCCAAAGAACCTTTCATTGAAAAGGTCTTAAAAAAATTTTTAAAAAAAAATCACAATAAATAACTATATAAAGCCACTTCCGACCTGACAGAAGCGACCAGTACCTGGTCCCATGGATTTAAAAGTTTTTTGCTGATAAAATTTCTAATGAAAAAAACTTTAAACAAACTCCCACAACTTGCAAAAGAAAGCTTCCAAATCCCTAGCCAAACTCTCAGCGGTAAGAGTGTGCTTTTGCAGTGCTGCCAGTCTGTCGTGCATTCGTCAGCACCAGAGTGATCCAAAAATGAGCGGTCCCTTTTTTGTCGCCGTGTCTGTGCTCACGTGCTTGACTTGTAAACATTATAAAGCACGAATGAATACAGCCTGGAAGAACAAAAAGCAAAGCTTATTATAAAGAAAAAAGCAGTGCGTATACTTGCTTATTTATTCCAAACCCTCCATGTAATGGCATTCAGGATTTAACTACTCCCAAGACTCAGATTTAATGGGCCATGGTGTCTTATCACTGCCTTCGACATTAACCGTATTTCCTCAAGCCTTGTTCCCGACAGAAGCTACTAGTACCTTTAGCACATCCTGTCAGAGACTCCGAGGCTCGGAAAGGTAATTGCCTGATTGTGTATGCACACCACATCCTTTTCTCCTGTAGTGAAGTCAGACTTATACATTTACATGGAACGAATCATTAATGATGTATGATCAGTCCCTTCAGGAGCAGAAAACAGACCAATCGCTGTGTGACTGACAGCTAATGACCTTAACCACAGTGAGCATGACAAGGGACATGACTGAGATACAGCTGTAATTCAGGTGTGATGAATCAGGGTGTGTTACACTGTATTTCAGGCCGAAGCTGATCTGAGCACTATAAACAGCCTGCTGTTAAGGGCCGGCTTACGTCATAATCTCCTGCTGCAGTATTACGTATCATAAACAGGATGGCGAATACAGATTTTGTCCATGCCAAAGGTGAAGCTACAGGGATGCTTTTGTTTAGGCTTGATTCCAGTTCAATATGTGGCATGACAGAACGTTTTTACAGAATGTCATGACAACTGAGGGCAAAAAAGAAACGATTAAAAGTTGCTCTGGTATCAGATGCATTATTATATGTGTGTTTTGGTATCGGTGGACTTGTCATTTTATTGGAAAGAAATAGAAAATGATAGACATGGGAGATTGGAATTGCATGATGGTAAGGCACAACACCATCTGTATCACAACCTGTCAGTGAGAGGCTCGCTGCCGCATACTGATAATACTTAGTATGTGATAATATATAAAAAGATACAGAGAACACACACATTTTTATATACTGTTTATATTAATCTGGATTACAATTTCTTATGTGTTCTGTATTTTTATTATCTTCCAAAAATCTAATGCATTTATGCATTGCACATTGTTCCCCATCAAATGCCAGAACTGAAGATGATAGACTGATGATGGATTGGATGATGGAATGCAATGTCAAAACCCACACACTGCATAATATAAAGCCAGCACTGTGTATTCTGAATCACAGATAGAACATGAAAGGATTAGACATTTGTTAAGCAAGATATGAGAGTGATTGAGAGATAAAACACTAAATATATCTTTCATTTGTACTCTAAAGGCTGCAGGATATAGACATTTCCTCCGCACTGTTAGCACAGAAACTGCAAGCTTTCTGCTGCCAAGAATTTTAATTCATTCTTCAGCACTGCTAAATCCATAAAGACAGAATCCAGAACAACATGACATTTCGCTTTCTAACTAAACAGTTTTGTTTTTTCACTTTCACTCACTTCCTGTAAGATTTATAAGGTGCCAGGATTATAGAATTGGTCTTTTTGGGTTATAAAATCTATAATGTAATAAATAAACATGTTTCCAGCATTTATGTACTATAAATCATACAGACAAAAAGATTTCTGTGCATCACCAAAAAGACTTGTACTGCAAATAATTTTTAGCAATGTCAGAAATGAAGATATTAGCATTAGACTGAACTGGAGATTTCCATTTGCTCTTAAAGTGCTAAAAATGGCCTTGATATTATCCGGGTTGGGACGAACTGTGGCAGTGAAAAAAACATTTAATCTGCCATATCCCTAGTTAAAAAGCAATATGTTTAAAATACATTTCATAGCTCAAATCTATTAATATATTTACTGACATGACTTACTGATAGTATAAAATTATAATGTACTTTAATTTTCACAAGGATTGTCTTAATGTATTAATGTTAAAAACTACAAAGAACGCAAATCTGAATGAAGGCAAACATGTCTTTCAATAAAATAAAAGGGAGAAGTCTTAAAATGTATATAATATGCAACAATGTGTGTTTACAACACTTCCTGCTGTACATAGAACAAGCAAATGTAGATGTGCTGATGTCCTGCGTGTTCATATGGAGAAAAGGGCTGACTTATTTAATATCCACAACATGAACTTTTTAGAGATTTATTTAAAGACATATCTAATTCCTCCACTGGAAGGATGAGATTATTAAAATATGATCTTAATACATGAAAAAACACATCACTGTCCTTTTTTTTCCCAATTAAACCTAATCATGTAAATATTCAGTCCTCTTGATGATTATAATACTGTGATGATAATAATAATAATAATATTAGACTGTCTGATTTGATTAATGACTATGTGTGCACCAACCAGTGCTTCAATGCCTTCATAGAGTGAAGTGTCCAGAAAAAGCACACATAATAATCCTAACGCGCATTAATGGTCAGCCAGCCATCTCTGCTTTAGTCATTTTTTAATATGTCGCTCTGTTATATAAGGCACTATATGAGCAGAGATGGGAGAGGGTTAAGCCACTGCTAAGCCCTCATTACAGAGATAGAAAGAGGTGTGAGGACCCAACAGATGGCCCTCTAGAGTCTAGGAGATGTCACTCTGTATAGTGATACAAGCTTGTCTTGCTTATGTAAGACTCTTAACGGATGCAGTTATTATTATGAACTGTTCAGCTGGAACCGTTTTGAATTTATTTTTTGAAAAGTACATATATATTGCAGGTTTATTTTTGTCATTATGCTTTAAATGAGTTTGATGACCCATTGTGCAATTAATCACTTTGTCACATATTTGTCTATAAAGCAAAATCCTAGTGCTTTTTTTGTATGCATGTCACCGAAATTAGAACAAGACATGGAACAAGAGCATATTGACTCAAATGTTACGTGTGTAAGTGCACACCACGACTGCAATTTCCATTAGAGGGAATACTCTTCAGCACAGTTTGCACATAATCTGCAACCTGAAGCCCCACGTGGTCGTCCATCAGCTTAATGACTAGGAGGTCTTTACTCATGGGGAGGCCTTTTGATAAAGAAACAAAGCATCTAACAGAAAACAGCCACCTCCTGGATGTTATGCATGTGTTTTTGCTCAGATAGAAACCATGCAGTCGTGTGCATTGTGTTTTTGGCTTCTGTTAGACATATGCAAAAATATCACACATTGTTTTTAAAATAAATGTAAAATAACTTTCCAATTTAAGGAAAATTACTTACTAAATTTACTTGTGTGTTAGTTTCCACGTGGGAACAGATTTGGAGGAAATGCTCATCACTGGATCCTCTGTAGTTAATGGGTGCCGTCAGAGTCCAGACAGCTGATAAAAAAATATCACAGAAATCCACACAACTCAAGTTCAAAAGTGACAAGTTTTATACATTAACTAAACTAAAATGGTTGTGTACAGTATTCTCACTGGTTTTATTTAGAATCGAATCAGTTTTGTTGCTGATGTTGTTTTGACCAGTAAAGAACGAGACATATGCTGCAGATGAGACAGATAATTGCTTGTATGGTCCAGGAATCTCATTTGCATAAAGACAGCAAATGGCTGAGACAATTGTTTATACTGACGTAATGATAAGCAGAGCTAATATTTCCCAACAATATAAACCACCATTATCATTCTAAAGGTTCATTATTGCTAAATAAAAACAGCACCAATGGAACGAGGGATATAAAAACAACAGAAACCAGTCCCATTTAGCATTCAAAAACCAGCGTTAGCTAAGTAAATAGTCTATAGCAGCACTGCATAAATTCAATAAAAAATATTTTAAAATTTATTAAAAAATAAAATGTCATTGCAGCTTTTTATCTCATAATTGTAACAGTGTTCCCTGTAATTTAATATTTCAATTGTCTCAATTTCAAGTACTTTTTTTTTTTTTTCATTTCAAATACAACTTTTCTGTCTGTAACCTTTTTTGTGCTTGTGAGACTGTGCTTGTTTCTTATTTAAATGTAAGTAAAGTAACTTTAAAATGTTTATTGTTTGTTTATTTTTAAGGCAGAAACATGCTTTCATAAAGAGAAGACATTCTTTTATTGCACTATATATTAAGGTGTCCATGTTACAGTGAAATTATACATTTAAATACTGTGTAATATTAATTAACTTAATATTTACTTATTGGATGGTTAGGGTTAGGATGAGGGTTTGGTTTAGGGTTACTTGATTTTAATTATGTATAATTAATTATTACAATCGTAAGTAGCATGCGTGTAAAATTTGTAACAAGAACACCTTAAAATGAAGCATTGCCCATTCTTAAATTAAGTGTGTTGGTTCTTGGACAAAACCAACTAAATGTCTCTTACCCATCATGCATCAGTGCAGTGAAACGGAGCTCATTCCATGTGGACTTTCAGCACCCTCTTGTGGCTAATATTCAATACAAAATCAGTTTTATTGTCATGTTGTCTTTGAAGGGCAAAGCTTAATGGAAACATTCGGTAGTTTTAAACACTATTTAAAGACAAGGTTACAGACAATAAATATGTATGAGACAGAGTAGTGTTTTGTTGTTGTTGTTGTTGTTGTTTTTACTCCACGGTCCTGCTTTGTCCATCGATGTTCTATAGTTGATCTACTGTTGAAATAATAATAATCTTTATTTTTAGCATTTAAATCAAGATTTTTTATATAATAAAAAACGTATCATGTATATAAATAATATATAAATAACATAAATTTTATAACATAGAGTGTATGCTTTCTTTAACATTAAGTAAAGTAAGAGGATAAAACAAAAATTAATCAAAATCATTCAAAATGTTTTTTTTTTTTTTTTTACCCTAGACATCTCTCATACAATGTATATGGGCTGGAGATTTACTCCTGCTCTTTCAGCACTGTAAAGGTCACTTTTTGAAGATGAAAACACACTGCAGGCGACATAGCTCCAATCCTCCTCTGGGTCCAGAGTAAATGGCTCTTTAGATGATCATACACCGATGTAAATTACTGTGGGTTACAACATGATGACAGGTGAACACCGGTCTAATGGCAAATGAAAACAACATGATTTTTTTTTCTACAAAAAAATGAACTAATCAGCTACGTATACTAAAATGTGACTTAATATTCAGTTTATGTGTTTTACAATCAATAATCTGTGTCCAATGCTGTGTGATTTTTGCCTTGTTCTGTCTCGCTATATCTCTTTCCACACACACATATACAGTGTTGACAAATGAGTGTGCCACAGCCGCTCTGGTGTGGGCAGGATTATGTCTCCTCTCTCTGTCTTTATGCTCCATTGCTTTATTGATTCTGTGCTCCTCTCCATCAGATAAAGACATGAATACTGTCTACATGAACAAGTCCGCCACACACGGCCATAGGGTATGAAGCCAAAGAAAAGTCAAAGATTTTATGCTACCTGTAATGATCCGTGTTAATATAACCTGTTTTTCAAGCTACAAATTACTTTAAACCCAGTCAGGAGTCTACATGGTTCAGTGCTTATCAGTGCATTTAATTGCAAAATAAAGCTTAGAAACGTGGAATTTAATGAAGTGGATTTATTTAGGAGAGGATATGGCTTTACAGCAGATGTAGAACATGAGATTGTGGTCATCTTTTTTACATTAGACTTTGCCAGCTGCCGTATCTAAGAAAACAGGCAATATTGCACCATTATAGCTATAAACAACCTTGGCTTCAGCACCGAAAGTGCTGGAAGGGGCTGTAACTCTGCAGTCTGCACAGTTGATATACAGTTGTGGGCTTCTTAAACTCTTGGTCAGGTCTCAAACTTCAAGCAGCGAGGTCGTTACAGGGAATGATTGTGGCTGTATTTCTCAGGTCCAGTGCTCTTTTCTTGCTGTTTGAAGTTGCATATTAAGGTCAGTTGTGCGCTTTGGCCCAATGGATGCAAAAAAAATTGCATGATTACCGCAAAGGAGTCCAAGGTAATGGGCCATATATCATAAATAGAACTGGCGGTGCATTTTGTGTGATTTTCCTGGCTCTTAAGACATCATGCTGGATGACAAGCTATACATCAGGTTTGCCAAAAGCAAATAAGGATGAAAGTTACTTCAGAGACCTGGGAACTATACCTAGTTTGTTTAATAAGTTTTAAATGAGCTATTTGCACAAACCGAGCAGCCTCTCAGAATGACACTCTCACAAATGGTTATTTTGGTTTAAATGGGAATTTTATGAATTAAACTGAATAAGCACCACGTTTGGGGTCTGTACGGTTTTTAAAATGTTTTTAAAATGATACACTGTGTGTGTGTGTTGAGAGAGAGAATTAGAACAGGATAAATCAATAAACTGAAAGTGTTATAATTCATTAAATAGGAGTAAAGCAAAATTTGTTGTCCGATGAGTCAGTGCTCCAGCTCCAGTGCCATCTGCCAGACGGCTGAAAACAGCTTGTTTACACAGTGCTTGATGACTCTGTGAGCTTCCTTTGTATGTATGATTCACACTTGAATATGAAAACTATAGGGAAGGGTTTTAAATTTTTCTTACAATCCAGCAAATAAACTTAGAGCAGCTTTAAAGTCTTTTAACCCTGTTCTTTCAAGAACTCAAATTTTTCAAACCCATTAAGATTCCAGATCTACAATAAAACTGAATGCTTCCTATATGAATATATGCAATTCAAACACTTTACTAGATATCTAAATGCTTTTGACAAAGGATAATTAAATTTTAAAAAGCTAGACAGGGTCCGCAATACAGGAAATTACGTCACTCATCATAAGACGTCAGTATTTTCTCCACTAGATGGTGCTAAAAACGTCATGCTTGATTTCCGTTGAAAGATTTATTACTAAAATTCTGATTTGTGTTAACTAATGAACTGTACTATTTGCTATTTTCATGTTAATGTTGATGATCTCAGCAGATATACACTGCAAGTATAGATAATACCGGTTGTTACTAATTGTAACCAACTATTTGTGATCATCTTAATTATGATCATCTAACCATATACATACAGTTCCTGCAGAGTCAAATAGAGCAATGCACCAACAATGAACATAAAGGAGCCACTAAGGCCACATATTTGAGATGGGGATGTTATCTGAAAGCACTGTGTGCTGCTGACCCTTGAATGAATTCTCCGAACGGCTCTGGTTACAGCTTAAATCTCCATGTGTTTATCTTTTGGCGTAGGGAGGGGGGTCGAATGCTAGAATGCTCTTGTCATAACCTGGCAACATCCAGAATCTTGTAGAGGAAGACTCATTTGAACAAGAACCGGTGCCAAGTGGAGAGTTTGGGAGCTCTCAAGCCGAACGCTTTTGATTGTGAGATTTCACTACAGATGGTAAACAAAGCAACTACATGTTGAGTCCCGTATCTGTAATTATGACTGCATGTGGACCTTGCGCTCAGGCCTATGCATACACAAGTCTACTACTTTAAGTCGGGATATCAGGAAAAGTCTTGACCCCACAAGCTCAACATGCCCCTTTTAATAAAACAATAAACATGGGGTAAGTCTCGCAATCCACCCCCATAGCAGTCGGCCACATAACCAAGGGTCACCCCCGAGAGAGGCCTTCCTTTTATCCCCTTACCAGCCGATGGCTACAAATACTCCACATACAAACAGTCTCACTACAAATGCTGGTCACTATTTTAAGCCATCAAAGTCAAATAAAGTTACACAGGAAAAGAAGGTAAATATTTCCACTTATACCTGGATGTTTCACAAGAGCCGCTGTAAGTCTTTTTATTTACGCTCGGCTCCCCCTATGTGATGTCCCAGAGTGTTTGAAATTGAAGCCCTGCCACAGAAGAGGGGGGCTCATGGGGGGCCCAGACACCCAATACCCCACGCGCTGCAGGCTCAGTTTGAAGAAAAAGAGCACAATTGGATTAGATACCAAAATATGAGCGGTGTTTGTTTTAATCAGTCTGGTGACACAGGGAGCTTTTGAAAGCACTAGGGAGAGAGATTTTGAGGCGGAGGGGAGAAGGACAGCTGTCCTGCAGGCCTGATACAGCGTTTGGAGACAGGGGCCTGGGGGCTTCGGTCTGGGGGGGGGGCTTGGCCATAAAGGGGTCACAGCCAGGACTCTTCTAGTGGGGACAACACCTTGGCATGCATATGAGTCTGAACTACACAAAAGGATTTTCTCTTAACATTTTCATTACTAAGGGAACCTAACATCTGTATAGATATCAGTGTGAATATTATAAGATATAATCTCTCATCAAATTCACTTTATCAGAATAAAGATCAGCACCAGAATATTCCCCTAGTAGGATATTTAAAGCATATCTGCTGGATATAGATCCAGTTGCTGGGAATCTGTTTTTCAACTGCAAGACCTTGGAAATTCTATTATAAATTGTCAAATTGTTCACCAGCTTATAACATTTTTTTAACAAAATTTTTTAAAAGCTGAACTTATTTTAACTTGCATTTTAAGGATGCAGCATTCGAGAGACACTTTAATGTATGACATTTGCATGTCGCATGTTACATTGAAAAATAAAAAAAGCAGTGTAGTTAGTCTTTGTCTAATTAATCAGAATAACTTGACTGTTTTGAAAATCTGAAAAGATGACATTTTTGTAAAACTATAGAACTTAACAAATAAACCCTTTAAAAGAATAGTTCACCCATACATCTTCCTCTGCTTCCCAGGTCGCAGGGGCAGCAGTGTGCAAACTTAGACTTTCCTCTCCCCAGACACTTTTTCCAGCTCTTCCGGGGAACACAGAGGTGTTCCAAAGGCCAGCCGAGAGCCAGAGTCACTCCAGTCCTAGGTCTTCCCTAGGGCCTCCTCCCGGTGAGACATGCGCAGAACACCTCCCCAGAGAGGTGTCTGGGAGGCATCCAGAGTAGGAATGTAGATTGACCGGTAAATCGAGAGCTTTACCTTGCAGCTCAGCTCTTCAATTAACCACGACAGAGCAGTACATCGACTGCATTAATGCAGAAACTGCACTGATCCGTCTGTCGATCTCTTGTTCCATCCTTCCCTCACTCGTGAACAAGACCCCAAGATATTTTAACTCCTCCACCTGAGGCAGGAACTCCCCACCAACCTGAAGGGGACAGGCCACCCTTTTCCGGCTGAGAACCATGACCTCAGATTTGGAAGTGCTGATTCCTAGCCACTTCATACTCGGCTGCAAACTGCCCCAGTGCCCGCTGTACTGCACCCAAAATTGGGTTCACCCAAAAATAAAACTTTTGTCATCATTTACTAACCCCCACATCATTTAAAACTTGTATAGGTTTCTTTTTTTGTGTTGAACACGAAAGAAGATATTTTGAAGAACCAAACAGTTGGTCCCCATTAACTTCAATATTGCAGGAAGAAACTGTGGAAGTCAGTGGGAACTAACAACTGGTTGATTACCAGCATTCTTCAAAATATCAACTCACACAGTTTTGGAATGTATTACTTATTAAACACTTTTACCTCCAGTTTCACTGACAAGGCTTAAGCTAGTCTCAGACTAAATTGTACGTTTGAGCTGTTTCAGATGCAAAAATCTTGCTCTGGCATATCTTAAACCATGTCAGTGGGGAATAAGGTTGAAACGGCTGTGTTTGAGTGACCATAATCAACAAAACCACTTTTCAATTTTAATGTGCTGGTTTGGTGTTGTTTCAGTGATGGACAATGCAAGTAATCCAATATAAACTATCCAAAAATTAAAAAAATTTAAAAAATTATATAAACCGTTCTCAACATGCTACACTGAGGTCTATACATTAACTGCTGGCCATCTTAAGATGTATGTGCAGGGTAGTGGGTGAGCTGGAGATATGTAGACTTTGCCCAAAGGCTAAACCTCCTCACTCTCTCTCAACAGTCCCGAACTCTCAGAATCCCAGTTTAAGATCCGCTGGCTGTAACGAAATCCCTCTCTCGGAAGTGCAAATCCAGCTGCTGCTGCGCTTCAATAAATTAGATTTTCTGCACTGCTTCAGGGATGGAAGTCTCCAGAGCACGATTGGGCAGCATGTGCCATTATCAATTCAAAGAGTCTGTGTGTGTTCACCTGTGTGTCGCCGTAAGATTTTATTTGTCAGCACATTTCTTATATAGTGTACATTTTACCCAATCATTTTAGACTGACAATGCTCATTTCAAATCTAATCTATAATGACACAATTCAAGTGAACTGATTTTTGTAGAAATGGGAAAATGGCTGACTTTAGAATAATAATGAAACGTTTGATCTGTATTATCTTGATTTTATATTTTAATACCAACCAAAAGAGAAATCATTATTCATTTTGTTTCTCCTTCCTAGTTGTATATCTAAATTATGCTTTTGTTTAATGTGAAAACAACGAGTATCTTTGTTCTGAACGGGTAAAGATCTCTCTTTCCGTCTTTTATTTTATTTTTTTATCCCTGTGATAAACATTCAGCAAATGGAGCATTAATTTGATGTTGCTTTTGATCGTCATCTGCTTCCCATTGCTTTAGGTGCAGAGTATTTCCAAACAGTTTAGTTTTGATTCCACAAGTGTCCAATTCAAGGTCAGTCGCTGTCTTTTAGAGAGGGGATTGAATTCATGTGAAATAGTAGTAATGTTCTTGTTAGGTTGTGTGATGTGGTTTAACATTAACTGTGGTCTCTTTTGGAAGTGAGAGTGTAGCAATTGAGTGTTGAAATCTACATGGCTGTATTATTGTGCATATGTTATTGAATGTCTGTGTATCCTTTGTGAAAGATTCAACTTCAGTCCTGCGGATGTAAGAAATTGATACTCACACAGGAGATAGACAGACATGGATATGAAAGGTTGCATTATGTTCAGAGTCTGGGTGGTTCTGTGAGGGGTCAGAGCGCATGTCCAGTGCCTCGGGCCGTCAGGATGAGCTCCGGGGCACGTGAAGATGACCTGAGCTGTTCCTGTGCAGTTACGCTTGCACAGCTGCCGCAGTCTGGCATTCAGACCAGTCCCACAACCAAGGGCCACGGGCCAAATGTAGGTCATTAATATCCTCCATCTTGCTCTGTAGATTTCAAGGTTGCTTAACCATTGTAATTTGACACCTGTATTCCTCAGATATCCTATTTATTGGTACAATAGTATGACTGTTGAGCTATATTGCAACTATTGCGATATTTAAGAAAATATGATTTGTTGCTAATTTATCTGGATGTTGGCCTATATAAAAATGCTGTTTTATTCTGTTAAATGCACAGATAAGGTGATGTTTCTTTAATCAATAACTTTTTTTTTTTTTTTTTTTTATCAATTATAATGTACTACGGGTGTATTTTCTGTGTGCAAAAGAAATGAAAGCAACCCGTAAACCAGAGAAAACCAGGCACTGCTCATCACCTGTCCAATACAGTCCCAACAGTGAAGCTTGGTGGTGGCAGCATCATGCTGTGGGCTTTTTTTCAGCTGTCGATGGAAAGATGAATGCTGAATGAATACTGAGCATGATATTTCAGTTTTTCTTTTTTAATAAATCTGCAAAAATGTCAAAAATTCTGTGTTTTTCTGTCAATATGGGGTGCTGTGTATACATGAATGAATCTAAATGATTTTAGCAAATGGCTGCAATATAACAAAGAGTGAAAAATTTCATACTTTCCATACCCACTGTGTGTGTGTGTGTGTGTATATATATATATATATATATACATATGCATATGTATATGTGTGTGTTTTTTTTTTTTTTTTTTTTGTTGCCATATCATATATTGTAGGCTTTCATCTCTGTTTTTTCTCTGTAAATTAGTTTTTTTGTGTGTGCTGAGTAACTAAGAAATGAGTGTTGAAAGGGATGGTTCAGCCTATAATGCAAATTTGCTTTTAATTTACTCTCAGTCTCAGGGCATTCAAGATGAAGATTTTTAGATTTAGTAGAACAGTAAAGAAATTTATTTGTTTACTCCCCAGTCTTTGATCTCTTACAATTTATGCAAGTCAACGGCTTCTGGCACTTGAGAGACAAAAAAGCATATATCGGCAAGACAAAATGAATGTCTGTGGCTTCTCTTGATATTTTGAAGTCTGATGAAGTTAAATGATTGACCTGCGCAAAAAAACTGAACATCATCTGTGATCCATAGCCTCAGTCAAATGTACTGGAGCGATGTCCAGTTTGCAAAAGAAACCTTCTTTTGAATTAATCTGTTCACTCAAACTGAAGAACTGAGTGGATGTTACAAGTATGAGATGTTACTTCATGTTGGCTATGAATTACAGGAAAAAATGCTGTAAATAATGTTTATTGTTTTGCACAGAGCAATAGTTTGGCTCTAATGCCACAGGTATTAATTTGGTCTTGGTTGATGTGTTGTGTTTTTGACTCATGCGCTGCTAGCTATGACTTGCATTTTAGGAATTACCATGGACCTTGGTTCAGCTAAAATTGCATTTACTGTTCTATTGAAGAAAAAAAAAAGGGAAAACTATCCCTTTAACTGACTCAGACAGCTGAGCATATGTAAGACATGCAAGTATGTTTGTGTTACATAACTGAGACAATTTTATGGGTCCTAATCGGAGTTTTTGTAGAATAAGTAACTCATAGATTGTTTTGGAAATCCTCTGCAGGCAACCACCTCACTGTGTCCCAGAGACCTACAGCAATGCCACATCCTGGTACAAGATTTTCACCACAGCACGAGATTCAGACACGAAGTACACACAGGAGTACAACCCGTTCTGGTGTTACAAAGGTGCCATTGGGAAGGTGTATCACACACTGAATCCCAAGCTCACTGTCATCGTTCCAGATGTGAGTGTTGTTTTTACTTGTGAAATGCCTTGTGAAAGTACAGTATTAATAACAAACAAAACACCAAAGTTACCACACAGAAACACACAAAAATATAGGTCCTGTTTTTACCTGCCAGCTAAAGGAAAGGGAAGCTAATGGCCAGTTATAATCTGTGAGTGAACAAGTTTCATTAACAGAGCAACATTTAGAACAAAAAGCAGAGTTTTGTTTTGCCAAAGACTGGATTGGGATTAGACTGCTGATCCAAACATAGATGGAGTATGTAGTTTATATACTGTAGTATATTGATACCCCTATAGTTTGCACAGTCCTATTCCACTCACTGGGTCCACTTTACATTCAGTAAGGTTAAATTGATGATCATGTTACACATGTGATTGTTTCTGCTGCTTCTTCACCTAGTTTTGATGCAAACCGTCAGTACTCAAGCATGTTGTTCTTTCCTGATAGGACGATCGCTCTCTCATTAACCTGCACCTGATGCACACCAGCTACTTCCTGTTTGTGATGGTCATCACAATGTTCTGCTATGCAGTCATCAAGGGCAGGCCTGGCAAAGTTCGACAGAACAACACAGATTTCTGTTCAGAAAAGGTATGGTTTGGTATACGAGATCTGTGTGCTAGAGGAGTTGCTGACATGTCGATGTCGTCATCTAGCTCCAACAAACAAGTGTACCAGTTGGAGACTAAAAAAGCCTGTTTTTCTCACAGGTGGCCTTGTCTGCGGGATAAATGGGGGTGAAGGTGAACATCTGAACCGAAGCATATCGGAAAGGGAAGTGAGAAAACTACACGTTGCCTACTGAACCCAAGAGAAGGGTGCAAAAAAAAATAAAATAAAAAAAGCTCTGTGAATGCATTACTCTGCAATGTTGGGTCACTCCAACCAAAGACTTTTAAGTGCCTGTATCTACTGTGTAAATAATGATAGGACTCTTATATTCAGTACAGAAGCAGTTTGCCTGAGCTTCCCCCTGCACCCTGTGCCATCCTATAAATGTTCAGTATATCAACAGACGACAGTGTTTGGCTAAAAACGTTCTGTTGGGGAATATCACCTCCACTAAATCTGATCCCTTTCACGCTCGCTCTGTGTTCTTGATCAGATCACTTCCTATGACATTTGATTTCTCTGGAGGTGACCTTTTGCCTTTTCATTCCTCTCGTGTCTTTGTCTTAACCGACCATTTCGTATGTGTCCATTGCAGACTCTGCAATGGCATCTCTTCTGAGTCCTCTTTGAGGATGGGCAGATGCGTGGATCTCTGCTGTGTACTGTGATCAACCTGCTGGCCATGATCTTTGCATGAGTTCCACTAGATATGACAGTACGACGCGCTTCTTTTATCATCGAACCCACGCCGGTTTTATTGCGAACGTGTCTAAGTGAGATGCCCAAGTGGCGCTTGAATTAATTCCTTTTAAAAGCAAATAAAACCACAAAATATCTTCTTCAGAATGTCACCATGTCAGTGAGAAAATCCCTGTTCTTGGATCGATGGATTGGTGATGCAACGATTAATGGCTTTGGGCTTCACGTCTCTGTTTCTAGACACTTCAAATGAATGTATTTGTAAAATCAGCAAATTAGCAGCAGTGATGCAGCATCGATCTCTTGTGCATTTAACATTGTAGTTTAAAAAAATGTAAATCATTATTGTAGATATTTTGTTTGTAGTCACATTACTTTCCAGGTTTGTTTTTTTACAAAACCATTTCTACCTTCATCCATTGTGTTTCTTGCCTTTTTTATTGTTTCGTTTCATGCCTCATTTGATACATAAGCAATGTTTTGTTTTAATCTTAGTGCAATATCTGATCTGTCTTTTTGCCTTCCGAACCTTATTCAGTTATTTTTATTGGTGTTAGGTTTTCATTTCCACCCATTGAAACGCATATCATGCGTCATATCGCATGAGACGTATTACGAGAGAGTGCTTTCCTCCTCTTTTCTCTCTAGTTCAAAGCTTTAAAGCATCTTTTTCCTCTCCACCTGCAAAGTTCATTGCTCTTTAGCGACAAACCCATTTTCCTATCATGGCTTGCTTAATTACAGCTCTCTTAAGCTGCATCAGTCACGGTTCATCAGCACTCCCCTTCTTTCGCCCTATATTAAAGCCCATAATAAACAAGCATCCAACCACTAATGTGCCTTTGCACTGTCTCACCCATATTCACCACACGGTCTTTGACTAGTTCAACCTGCTGTGTTCATTTTGATGTACTGCTCACATGGACTCCCTCCCCATTCCATATCCCATTCCGAGTCAAATCTGCAGTTACGGTTGGGAAAGATTGGAATGAACTTGTGCTTTTTCTGTGTATGCATAAGAGCAAATACTTGTTTTACTCGCCAAATCCATCCTACAATAACTAGTTTGATTAGATTTTCGAGGTAAAAAATTCTTAACGATTCTTTGAAACCTCTTTGAATAGCAATATCTTGCATTTGGGATGTTTATTTGTAAGTTCGACTGATGCGTTTGTGCTTTTTTTGAGACCCCTGCTCACGTCTAGTTTCTTTTTGGGATCGTGAGATGAATTGCTGTATAGGAGCCTTTCTGATAGCGAGAGCATTCTGCTTCATAATGCATAATTTCTGCGCTCATTAAAGTTGGCCTTTCGGTGCTCCTATAGGACAATGGAAAATGACAACAAATTCCATGGATGCTGCCTGACGCTCAGATCATATTGATCTCCCTCCCTCCCTCGTCCTTCCTTTGGGCTCGTAGCATTTGAGTGAAGTGTCTTTGTAAGTGGTAGAAGGTCCTTTCCTTGTCTGAGCTTGTGGCGCACACTCGCCGGATTCCTCGTGTTGGCGAGAGGCGTCGCGAGCCCTTCGACTCGTCATGATGCATGATTGTAAATGTTCTACCTGCTGACCTGTTTGTATGAGGACAATCCCTCTGTTTTTGTTCTGTTTGTAAGATATCGTAGGCACATGCTTTGCTGAATAAAATCTGAGAAAAATGACTTTGTGTCGTTGGTGTTTTGTCTTCATAAAGAGCAGTTTCAAGTTTTTTTTTTTGCTTTATAGTAACACTGATTGAATCTAAAATTGTCATTTGACTATTTAAACAAGGTTAATGATAAAACAATGTAACATTAATTAGTGAAAAATGGTTTGCTTTAGAACGTGTCAGAAATTGAACAGGTTGGTTTTGTGTGGAGAGCATGACGGATGCACTATTTTCTGCTGAAGGCCATCTGGGGGTAACTATTTGTATTTTCTGTCAATAACAGATTTGATTGCTGCCGCAGCCGGTTTACCTGAGGTACGAGAGCCTGACATTTCAACATTTACTTAATACTTTATCAGACTAATAAGCAAGAATAGGCATGTTAAAGTGTTTTTAAAGCAGTTATCAAGTGGTTTATTGTTAAAATTGTGTTTTATTTGAAAAGTTTTGACTAAAAAAGTACTGTACAGGAAAAAAAGTAAATTGTTTGGGCATGTTGAAACAGATTTACTCATTTAAACACAAAACAATTCATGAAATATGTAATATATATAAAGATGTATGAGTCATACCCTCAAAATATCAGTCAGTTTTGGTCAAAAACTGTTTTTTTAGTGTTTTAAGACCTGATGAAGAGTGAACAACCAACGTTTTGGCTAGTAGCGTTTTTCAAGGTATCAATATTTTAATGTTTCAAGCATTCAAATATTTAAAATAAAATTGCAATAGAAATTCTTGAAAGTTTAACTTTCCATTTGAAGTGTGCTTTCATTACATTAGGAGGTTATTTATTACTGTGGTCCAAAGCTACATTTTCACCAGCCATTACTCCAGTTTTCAGTGTCACATGACCCTTCAGAACTTGCTTGTTCCCTGAACATAAAGGTAATATCTTAATTATGGAAATTCAGGTATTCAGGAGAAGCCTGTTGTTTAAGACGTTTGAACAAAACCCCCACGCATCCTGTAGGCAGAAAACATACACCTGTCAGTGCTGTTTTTTTAAATACCCCAGGGATAAAAACATTTAATTGCTGGCATACTATGCTGCTTTCCAACTGTTTGCTCCTGTGCGTGCGCTGTCTGTACTTTTTTCACAAGCGCCTGTTGCTAAGATACCCAGGAGAGACACTGGCCTCTTGGCAGGTAGCAATTCACCACTGATCAATATAATGACTGGATCGCCCATTCTAAACATTTACAGTTAGCCTACTGCACGAATAAAAGCAAAACTATTACAAAAAGGCAAATAAAATAAAGGTATATTTGTAAACAAAGCACAAATCCTCCTTCAGGTGTTCATCTGATGTAGGCGAACCCAACTTTTTAATAAGCAGGGGAAGTTCCCCACTTTAAAAAATAACCGTGTGCATGCATATGGAGTTTGCATTATAAATATGTACAGGAATACTTTGGATTTGAAACCGCTGACTTGTTGGGTGATGTTTTCTCGTTGAATTCATGCATGGGAACAGTGAGGAATACCAATATGGCTGCGCGGCGGCTTCACTTAAATGACGTCATGAGCAATCCAGTTCTCTCAGTGCAATTCATAGATGCCCAGTTTCCAGTGTATGCATTAAATATTTTTCCCGGTTAGTCTGTGACTTATTAATAACAAATTTTAATTCAAATTTAACAATTGAAATGTTAAAACTGGTATTTTTTATTAATTCCAAATGCGTCACAGGCACCATAATCTACTTTTACTGTTTGTTCTTCACCGCGGCATTTGGCTTAATAAACACACTTTTGGCATTAGTTGTAATTTCGTGTTTAGTTGTACGATAGTTAATCACTCTGATTAAATAATAAAACAATCTACTGATTAATTGCACTTCCTCTTTTCACCTTGGACACTTGCGCGCGTTTGCCGGGAGGGAGCACGTGGTCAGCGCTCCAGCATCTGCTGTGGTAGGAAGGTGTGACCTCGGATTTTCCCCTCGCTCTCTTTTTGCAGAGTTGGAGATAAACTACTGCGTGGCTGTCTTCCAAAGCGGCCATCAAACCTCCAAGCACACGCTCTCTCTCAGTAAACACCTTCACACCATTATCCACGGAATTACCTTGTTTTCTGTGACACCTGCTACCTTTTTTGGGTGTGCGCAGCTCTGACTCTGCCAATGGGGGTTGTGTCCGATAGCTGAGAGGCATTTGGGAAGAAAATAAATAACTTGTACTGGTTGTTTCCATTGGAAACATCACGTCTCAAGGTAAGGCATGCTGCTGCTGCTGCTGCTTAGACCATCTGTTTGTTTCCTTTTATGTTGCTTGGTTGGGAATAAAGCAGTAGTTTTTAAACTGGATTATTGCGATACTGTCAGTTAGTCAAGTGCATTAAATAACACAATATTAAACAATGTAAGACTAAGCAAATAAGGCCAGAAATTTCCTTTAAAAAGCTTAACTTGATTCATCTGTTCTGTTTTTGTTTCTAACCATCTGCTCTTAATTGTTGGTGTTTTTGAAGTCATCTTTCTTCAATTTCACACAGGTGCTCTAGCGTAGAAGTTCACTCTGAACATTATCCAAAGTGTCGCAAAAGATTTCTGTTGTTTTGTCACTTAAAGCTTAACTTATTTTGTGAAATGTTTTGTTTAAAAGTGTATTTGCGCTATTTTATCTCATAAATAAATAACGCATTGTAATAATGTTGACCTGATACGTTTGCGAGTGCGCAGATAGTTCCTTCATTTTTATGAGCTTGGGGTGATTTTATTGTCTTGAGCATTTTATTGATTGAATGCGTGCAGCTATTAAAACAAGCTAGTAAAACCGAAGTTATTGGGTGCATTTGGAAGTAATTTTATGGAATAATGCCGAATTTACCCTGCAAAGGCAGCACAGAAGTGCTTCTGAAGTGGCATATGGCTGTCTTTATACAGACTGTTTAATGCTGTTAAGAGGTGGTGTAAATTCACTTGCACTGCAATTGCACCTAACTTGTGAGCCTTCCTATATTTTCATGTATTATGCCAAGCTTACACTGAGAAAATAACCGAGTCACTAATGAAGTGGCATTTAGATGTCTTTACACAAACATTTATCTTTACACTTTAATGCTGCTCAGAGATGGCATAGCAATAATGCCTGTAGACTTTGACTGAGAGAGACTGAGGTAGGCCAGAGCAGGCCCAATTTGGTCTGGCTTTTATGCAGTATTGTCTTTGCGCAGAACAGCATTAACTTGAGATGTTTTTTTTATACTATGCCAAAATTACACATTTCAAAGGTGGTACAGAACTGCTTTTGAAGTGGCATAAATGTATCTTTACTCAGACTCTTAAATGGTGCCCTGAGGTGGCTTTAACATTGTATACTTTCATACTAGTGACTGTGGTGGGCCTGAACAGGCGTAATTTAGTCAGATTTTTAAGCTTTAACTCCGATACTTTCTCTTACACTTCATTAAGATGCAGTCTTTGACCACCAATTCAGCTTACTTGCATGACCACCAGTGAACTTACATGCCCCACAAGACATTTTACAATGTAGTCATCCCAAAATATTCTATTCTAAACAGTTTAGTGCTGCAGCAGACCTAGTGAATGAGATTACCGTGATTTATACTGACCGCTTGTAAAGGCCAGGTCAATAGTAAAGCCTTTAGCCTCTAGCACCTGAGGCTGGTCTGTTTGGTCGTACCACAGCCACTCTTTTGTTTCTTTATTCAATCTCTGTAATCAGGAGCAGGATGTTTTGGATGAATTGTACTCTGGTCATGTGACCTGATCCATGGCAAGCGAAGCAGCAAACCTGCTCTGAGATCAGTGTAATCAGGAGTTTCCTCCTCCTCCTTATTTCCTCTACTCTCACTTTCTCATGCTGAGTGACGGACAGAGTAACGCCACTTTATCTGTTCTCTTGGAAGGTAAACACTCTTTCTTGTGCGTCTGTGCCTGTTTGCTAAATGCTTTTAGGTGGATTAGATTTGAATGGATGCCAAAATGTTGACATCTTAAAAAGAAGCCTTACCTGGACTAAGAAACATGTAGTTAATGTAATAAGGACTCTACTTGTTTACCTTTTTTTGTTTTCTGTGTCATTTAGAATAAGCAAGAGGATATGGGTGTTTTGTTTAAGGGAATGGATTGGTGGATTGGTCATTTTGTATTCCAGTTTAACAACAGAACTTAGAGAGTATGTGTTTTGTCTGAATTAAATCTCTACTGAGTATCGGTCAGGGTTTTCTACAGTTTGTGAAATGCAAATGGGAGAAAGTACCCAAGAACTTGAAGGTGACCGATATAAAACAATCCTCAAGTAAACACCGGGGTTTGCTGGACTTTTTCTTTCTCTAGAAATAGTGTCGTTGGCTTAGGAGGAAATGCTATACGTATCCTGTAAGTCTGCTAGTGTAACAAAGTAGTTTGTTGGAGCCGTTGTCTTCTGTGCCTGAGGCCTGTGCTGCAGAGCCAAATAAAGAGCAGGAGTTCTCATGGAAATGTAAATAGACTTGCTTATCCATAAAGGTGTAGATTGGGTTTGTGTTAGAAAGAGAGACATGGAGAAATAAGCTAGTGCTTCAATTGACTTAAACCTTTGCACAATACATTTTCCCCCAGTTTCACAGACAAGACCCAGACGAAATTGCATGTTTGAGCTGTCTCAGATGAAAATACCTTGCTCTCACATATCTTAAAACATGTCATCTTAAAACCTGTAATATTTTCTTATAAGGCATTTTTGTAAAAGTTGCTTAAATATCTTAATTAAACTAATGCCTAGTTCTGGCTTAAGCTGAGCCCTGTTTGTGAAACCGGGCCTTTATGGGTTTGATGTTTAGAAATATAGAACATTTAAAATAAATTTAAGATGGGTTTAGCTGCAAATATTTAATCCATTTGTTTTACCACAACTTGAAAAGAGCTGTTGAACAAGATTTTGTTTTTAGAGAGGTATTTTTGCCATTGCTTTCCTGTAATTTAAACCTTTTAATATTATAACTTATGTATGTAATAATATTAATAATAACAACAGCAATAATAATAAATAGTATTATTACTACTACTACAATAAAAAAAAAATTGTGTTCGTAATTATTATTGTATTTGTTGAATTCATATATTGTTTAAATGTAGAATTTTTCCTAATTCTAGCATACAAGCGCAAAAATGAGCAAAAAGACTATTATGAGTTATTTATTATATTATCAAAGACTGTTATAGTATCAAAATATTTTTAATTGTAATATTGTTTTTTTTATTTTGCTACACAACCACTTTCATAGAACGCGCTTGTAACTCCTCAATTATTAAATAAATAGGATCCATGCGATACCAGAACAGATATCTTTCATTCCATTTAAGAAAGCATACTTTTATTTTCATCATAAGGTGTTATTTTAATGACTATGTGTCTTCGTGTCTGAAACTGTCATTTGGCAGGTGTTGTGAGATGAATAATCCAGTAATCAGTTGAGCCACGTCCTTCCATTTTTACATAATTAAATGTAAGCTCCATCGTAACAAACAGCTAACACCTGTCAAGGCCAATGAGCGACTGTGACGTTGAAGTTGAGTGCTTATTATATATTTATATTCACGCTCGGAAACAATTACATTCTCAAACCTACTTTATATTGCTGCTGTTGTTTCATGCTTGAATTCACCTGAATATTCTCATAATGGTTTTTGTGTTGTTATTCTGATCTGTTACAGCTCCATAGTGAAACATGACAGACACCATGTTTGGCAGTGAAAATGAGCACTGGGTCTGTCCCAATGACAGACAACTAGCGCTTAGAGCAAAGTAAGTCTTTTTTAAAAAAGTAGTTTTTTTTTTAAATCTGCTGCACAAATTGCATTTCAGCATGTCAGTTTTCAAATCGCCCAGTCTGATTAGTGTTGATTGATGCCTATTTGACTTGTTTATGTGTTTGTATTCCTTCCAGGTTACAAACTGGCTGGTCCATCCACACTTTTCAGTCAGAAAAACAGAGGAAGGCTCAGACACTTGAGAAAAGAGAGCTGGATCTCATCATAAGTGTCATCCACCGCGCTGAACAACTCGAGTTCATTGAGCAACACCGGATTGGGTGAGACTTTATCAGTCTGCATCACATTTGTGCAATTTCATGGGCTTTTCTGCTGTGTCACACAATGTCCTGTCTTTTGTAACTTTTAGATGTATATGTGTTTCAGGCGTTTAGTAGAGCGTCTGGAGAACATGAGGAGATCTGCTGTGGGAAATGGCCTGTCACAGTGCCTGCTGTGTGGTGAAGTGTTTGGTCTGCTGAGGTCTTCGTCCGTCCTCTGTATGGACTGCTGCATGGTACAAACTGCTCTAAATGTTCTAAACATCATGTTTTCTATCCATCACACTTAATGCTTTTTGCAAGTGTGCTTAGTCATTTTAACGTAGAAATGATCTATGGACTCATGCAGTAAATTTAGGATGCCACATAGTGGCAGCATAGATCTGTATATTTAAGGACAGTCCAAAAGTCATCCCTTACAGATGCGTGCTGTGCACAGTCTATGTGCATATGCTATATACTGCAGTAAAAAAATATTCAAAAGCTTAAAGAGAATAGGCGTTGTTCCCTCGTATGTTACTTCAAATAATTTTGGTTAGCCATTGCCCAAGTGGCTGTGTATCTGTGTGTATTTCTGCATCTTGTGGTCGCGCTTCTCAGTAACGTGAGCAGCCCAACTAATCCATAACGGCATTCGTTGACAACGAATTTCATTATCGATTTTATCGATTAGTTGTTGCAGCCCTAGTTAGAGATTTAGTTAAAAAAATAAATGAGAATCTCTTCAAATAATGTGCCTCAGATCTTGTTACCCAAAACACAATAGTAAAAAAAAAAAAAGAAATCCCAATAAAATACAAACCACATAGATTAGTCTACAAATAGCTGAAATAACAGAGCAGCTGTGGTTTAAGTAGTATGCTCAAATATACATCTCAAATATATTACTTAATACAGCATGCTTTTGGAAATAATGATTTCACTTCAGTGTGGCCGCAAGGGGGCAGTGTGTGACTGAAACACTGCTTTAGTTTACTGATATTGCACGTTGTGGCATAAGACGGATACTTCCCACTGAACTTTGGGATTACAGTTAGTAGTTTACTTGGAGACAGACAGACACTGTGGCTTGACATAGGACTAAGGAGAGCCAAAGACTGAAGGAGATCCTTAACAGCAGGTCTGTGCCAGTGAGGACAGAGCATCTGTTACAGAAACCCTGAGCTCACATCACTCCAGCTCTCTCATGACCTGTGATCATTCTCAACAGCTGCTGTTTCCAGACCTTACCGGAATTACAATGGCTTTTCGACATGCTGAGGAAATTAATGAATTGATCGATTGTTATAAATATTAGATTGGTAATGTCTCATCATATACCATGCTTGATCATATACCGTATGGCATCTGAGAGTCAGTTATTGCTGAAATTACCAGATTTGGAGATAAGGTGTACTGGATTCACTTTTTGGAGTTGTTTTTAGGTGGTTGTTATTTTTGTATTGGTGGTTGATGGGCTGTTGCAAGGCTGATTTTCAGAAGTTTTATCATCTGTAAGGTAGAAGTCCAGTTTCTTTAAAAATAACATAATTCCATTTTGAATTGCTGGCAATTTACTGTATATGTTCTCAATACTTGGTAGGGGCTCCTTTTGCCCCTCGATTCAGCATGGCATTGAAGTGATAGGTTTGTGGCACTACTGAGGTCATTTTCCTCTTGACAATATCCCATAGGTTCTCTGAGGTTCAGGTCTGGGTCTTGCTGGCCTGTCAAGCACACCACTAGCATGGCCCTTTAACCAACCTTTGGTGGTTTTGGCAGTGTGGGCAGGTGCCAAATCCTGCTGGAAAATGAAATCAGCATCTTTAAAAAGCTGGTCATCAGAAGGAAGCATGAAGAGCTCCAAACTTTCTTGGTAAATGGGTGCAGTGATGTTGGTTTTCAAAAAACACAATGGATCAACACCAGCAGTTGACATTGCACCCCAAATCATTACAGACTGTGGAAACTTAACACTGGACTTCATGTAACTTGGGCTATGAGCTTCTACACTCTTCATCCAGACTCTAGGACCTTGGTTTCCAAATGAAATACAAAACTTGCTCTCATCTAAAAAGAGGACTTTGGAGCACTGGGCAACAATCACGTTTTTCTTCTCATTAGCTTAAGATGCCTCTGATGTTGTCTGTGGTTCAGGAGTGGTAGGAATGTGACACCTGTAGCCAAATTTTTTGACACGTCTGTTTCTGGTGCTTCCTGATGTCTTGACCCCAGCCTTTGTCCGTTCCTTGTGAAGTTCCCAAATTCTTGAATTGATTTTGCTTGACAACCCTAAGGCTGTGGTTCTCTCAGTTGGTCGTGCATCTTTTTTCTTCCACACTTTCCTTCTACTCAACTTTCTGTTAACATGCTTTGATACAGCACTCTGTGAACAGTCAGCTTCTTTGGCAGTGAACGTTTGTGGGTTACTCTCCTTGTGAAGGGTGTCGATAATTGTCTTCTGGACAACTGTCGGATCAGCTGTCTTCCCCATGATTGTGCAGCCTAGTGAACCAAACTGAAAGACCATTTTGAAGGCCTAGGAAACCGTTGCAGGTGTTTTGAGTTGATTAATTCAATTCAAATTTATTTGTATAGCGCTTTTCACGATACATATCATTGCAAAGCAGCTTTACACCAAAGTAATGTTTTACAGTAAATGTAGTAGTAGCTTGTACATGTAGATATGGCATAGATGTGAGGTAAAGATCAATTTAATGATGTAATCAAACAGACAAGGAACATTACAAATTATTAGCAGAATTCGGTGCTGCTGTGTAATAAACTGTGCTTATTAAGAAATAAAGCAGAGATGATAGAAAACAGGGAAAATTAAGATATACAGCAGAGCTTACCTTAAAATTCATTTGTAAATATGAAATACATTCACTTTATTTAGTGTAGATTGCAAGAGGTTCCACACTTGTATTACTTTTAATCCCAAACACAGTTAACAAATGTATGTGAATGTGTTCTAATAAAACAAACAAAGCCAGAGCTGATTGTTTAGCTGCAATTTGCAACTTTTTTGGTTAAAGCTGCAGTTAACAACTGTTTGTCCTCTTGCAGCCTACATGCATACCCCAACTGGAACTACTGTCCATTCTTTTTATGAAAATGTTGTTTTACGATCATTTTGTTTGTGTAATATTTGCTCAAACGTGGCTAAAGATTATTATTTTACATTTTAAAAAATTAGTGTTGTTAATTCTGTTCTCAATTAGTTTTATTATTATTATTTTTTTAATATTAAAAACACAACAAAAAGTACCGATAAGAGTACTGGATCGATAAGTGGGATCGATAAAGGTAGTAAAACCTTAACGATACCCATCCCTACTCTTATATACTTAGTTGTTCTGGTTGTTTCTGTATAGAACGCAATTTTTTTTCTCATTATATGATTCCTTTAAAGAGATCAATTTTGCTCCAAAAGTGCTTATCGCAGATATGATAAGGTTTCTTGGGAATCCTGAGGTGGGCCAGCTTTGTGACCCATGCTATAATCATCTGTTTAAATACTGAAGGTTTGTTTTTTCTTAGAAACCCGATTCATAAACACATGGGCCCAAAGGAATCTCAATATTTACCCTCATCAGTTTTCAGCTTGTGTAGCTGTGCCAGCCGTACTTTCTCGTCCTCTTCTAGTGCGGCGCTCTGTTTAAGCAAGACTTCACGGAGACTCTGAGACTTGTTTCATTGGTGGCCTTGAGGCCGGTAAACCATCCTAGGGGTGGGCGATATACCGGTAGACATGATTAACCAGTAGATATGTGTCAACCGATGGAGATTTTTGTCTATCTTCTTAATCGTGGTTGTGACGTTGCAAGTTGCGTAATCACGCAATACACATTCACTTTCACAATGGAAAAAGCAGTGTTGCCAACTTATCGACTTTGTCGCTAGATTTAGTGACTTTTCAGACCCCCTTGGCTACATTTTTCCAAAAAAGCGACAAGCATCAAATCTAGCGACTTCTTTTAGTTTAGTTTAGTTTAGTTTGTTTATTTGTCAATTTCTTCACATGTACATGACATACAAAGGAATCGAAATTGCGTTTCACACTTGTCCCATGCGTGGACGTTGACGACCATAAAGTGCAAAAGAAAAACATACAGTATATATAAGACAAGACATAACATTCTTACAGTATATATAAGACAAGACATAATATTCTTACAGTATATATAAGACAAGACATAACATAAAGTACATGTTCCAGCAGCGTTGGTTCTTAGGTTCTTAAGCAAACCTCAGCGAGTCTCTGGTACTGGCGCGCCGGCGCGATCTCTTGTTTTCCCAGTGCGCGCACACCCCTCGGCGCAGCAACGGTGAGTTCGCTTACATGTGACGAAACCAACAACGAAGACATTGTAAAGAAAATGGTGTGGAATTGGTTTGGGTATAGGAAAAGTGATACGAATCTGATTTGCAAGGTATGCAAGAGCATTGTTTTAGCAAGCGGTGGAGACTGGTATACTGTCAGGCACTATAGTACCTGTTGTTCTGAGAAAAAAAACATTAAACTTACAATACATTGCAGTAAACAGTATGGCTGTTTTTTAACTTAAAGTATTGCTGCAATTCAGTTTAAATAAAATTACATTATATGAAACTGTTTCTTTGTGTTTGAATGTTTAATTATGCATTTTCAGATTCACAAATTGCTATATTGTGATATATATCGTCATCGAGGTAGAAAATTGATTGTGATTTTGGTTTTATCGCCCACCACTAAAGCTGTTTGTTTGTAAGAGCCAGGCAGGATGCAGGAGACAGGCTTTTTTTTCTCCTTTGTTTTTTTCTTTGGCTAAACGGCCTTAAGTGACTCGAGTAGCAGGAAGTCTGTTAAATCCTAAATGTTGTATGTCAATCATCATTCCCAAACCATTTTTTAAGAATCACTCTTCATCAAAGTCTCTGTATGTTTACATGTCTACTGTTTGGCAAGCGGAGTCTGACCTAGACACGTTTTGATTATTATTTTGATAGAATTGCAGCTTTGTGTGCTCTGTGTCTGTCCGTGTTGAGTGGTTTGTGTGTCAAGCTCACAGTGGAGTTACTGATAGTCGTTATAACTGGGCTTGGCTGTCTGTCAGTTTGATTTGTTGCAGTTTTATTTGCAGCCTCTCTTTTTTTATGACAGGACCCTCACAAGTTTCTGCCTGACTGGCACTGACAATGTGCTGCCCAGAAGTGATTTTTTTCTTAACTATGGAACTGTAGACTATAGATATTAGACACTGTTATGGGTGAATCTCATCACATCACATGTCATATATAATATGTCAATGTCATTATATATTCAGTTCTCATTTCTGTTTTATTTTTAATTTTTTTGTTTTTTGTTATTCTCATTTAATTCTTGTTGTAATATGTTGTACTGACACATTGAAGAATATCAATGAATATTTAGAATTTTTTTTATATTTTACATTTTTTATTTTGTTATGTAATGTCATTATTTTGTATTATTTTAAATAATTTTTATTTCAGTTTCAATTTAAGTACATCTACTTCACCATATTTAAGATTGATACCAAGGCAAGCTAAGTTATCTTGTATTAATATTTTTTCTTTCAGGATAATTTTACTGATAAACAGTTTTTAATAGTTTTAGATTAAAAAATGCTGATTTATTTAAAAAATATAAATATATTGAATATGTACACATATCAAAACTTTCATCAAAGTAAAAAAAAAAAAACATTCTTTCCATCTTTGATGAACTTTTGCGATTCACTTCAAATATATGCATTACAATAAGTATTATATATTTAATTTTATATTTTTAATAACATTTTAATAAATTGAAGACAGTACAACATAATATACCATAAAGTGCATAAAGTGCTTAATCACCTTGAGAGTTATGTTATTTTTATATTAAGCATTTCTAGTTTTTTCTTTTGATTTTGTGCTGAAAATATGAGAGTCATGTTCTTGACAGGCTTTGTGAGACTCGCCCTATATCAGTGATGGCACTCAGAGCAGTTTATGAGGCTTTTTTGATGGATGTTGATTGGTCAGATGCATAGAGATGGGTGATGGGCCATGAATAATAGTCACTGAGACACTATAATCAAACCCTCAAACCCCGCAGGAAATGAATGACCACAATCCTTCAAAGCCCTGTCAGTGGATTATGCTGCATTAAGTATGACCCTTTTATGCTCAAATACAAACTCTGCTTTTCATCAGAGATTTTTTTGTAAATTTTTGTAGCCTAATATAAATGATTATGTTGCCCTTCCTTCATTAATAGTTTCCTTCAATTGAGCTTGACACTGAATTTCTTGGAGTCTCGAGAGACAAATCTCTGCACTTAACACCTAGAGCTTGTGTTTGGTACAGACTGGGGAGTTGGCACCAGCCACGGTATCGTTTACCTCTCGCTCAGCATACAGATCAGCCGGGGGGCGTATCGCCATTAGGCAAAGAAAGCACAGCCCATCTGCCTGTTGCAGACAACTCCTCCTCAGTGTCTCAGTGGAAAGAAACCCTCATTCCCACTGCTTTAGATTCAGCGCAAGCTGCCGTTGCGGATGCAGTGCTATTGAATGATCCGAAACAAGTGTCAGAACTATCAGGTACTTAACACACTGTTATTTCTCTGCTTTGTCTTGCTGCTACAAACATGACATGCTCACATCAGTGACAAGTTGAAATCTGAAATCTGTGTCAAAATCTACCGGCATCTTTTTAAAATGAATATCATGAAGCAGAAGTATATCCCAGTGTCAGTAATGCACTATTAACAGGCCTCTGATTGAATCGGCATAGTTTATTGCACTTTTATCAAACTTTGGATACCCACATTTAAAGGCATAACACCTACAAATGATCAGTGACAAGGCCAAACATATAAAATATAAACTAAAGATATTTATCAAATTATCTAATAAAGGTAAACTGGTGGCAAAGTGTTTTAATGTTTTGGAAATAAATCCCTTATGCTCACCAAGATTGCAATCATTTTATTAAAAAAATTCTAAGAGAAATATTCAGAAATATTTTAGCAATTTAAATTAGCTGTTTTCTATATTATTAAATATTAAAATATAATTAATTCCTGTGACGGCAAAGCTGAATTTTCAGCATTACTCAGTGTCACGTGATCATTTGAAACACTTCATATTACCGTATTATCAGAAAACAGTGTGAAGAATTTTTTTCAGGATTCTTCGGTGAGAGTTCAAAAGAACAGCTAGATCCTTTGTAATATTATAAATGATAAATTCTTGCCGCAGGGAAAAATGTACTCTGAACTTGTGAGTGGTTGTGCACACTTATCATTTTTTTATTTTTCTGGCTGTGTACCATGCAAATACCTTAGCATGCTTTGAATTGCCTCAGAACACAACATTACAATGCCATCATATGCAAATTTCATGCAGTTGTACAGCATTGCATCCATGATAGCACCGGCAGGAGAGCTATGTGGAAAAACGCACTAAAAGCGGGAGCTTTTTCGGGTTTTGTTATCTGACCTCTAGATGCACAACTTCTTGGAAGCTGTTTGTCATACATCATGAAGCTTTCATGAGCAGCTGCTGTTGGGCTGTAATCTCTCAAATAATGCAGGGAGAATGAGCCTTGTGCGAACTGACAGACGCGAACAGGAGGAGACAGAAATTGAACTGCCACTTTGGCATAAATGCGAACAACTGTATTTAACTGTGAAAAATGTAAATTATCCTATTTCATAAGTCTCTATATTTAAATAAAAAACGCTTCGTAGCCTGGAGGGCAGGGAAGCTGGCCAAACATCAACACGGCCATATTGTCCAGATCTGGCTTTCCAAGTATGCTCTGCATTGGGCTTTTTTGGATGTTAATAATATGCTAATAAAGATAAGAGCCTCACAGCTCTGTAAAATAACATGAAGCCACCAGGATGCTTCGGGGGAAATGTTTACTGAGGAGCGACAGGATTTTAATGCCAGCGCTATCTTTGTAGGACGCTTTTAAGCTTCGTCAACACTCTAATCTCCTCGAGAGAGACCAAGGTGCCATGTGATTGCCAGAGCAACTTGTTTGTGTCAGTGTTTGACATTTGCCGTGATATCAGCATAACTCAGAGTGTGGTGTTTAACACTACAAAGACCAGAGAGCAGCCATTTGGCTTTTCTACCTATAAAGTCCGCAGGGTAGCCAAATGGCTGGAAGGTTTTTAGCTAATATCCTTAATCACCTGTGAACACATGCTTTTGTTATGTAAACAAGGTGGGGCCATGCTGAGCGACTTCAAGGAAACTTGTGTTTCCCTCTGCCAACTTAGGGAGAACTCAACATGTTTTTTTTTCCCTTTGTTGCTGAAATGTATTGATAAAAACAGTACAAAAATAACTAAAAAAACTAACCAACCATTTGTACATATATTTACAAATAATAATAAAAAGTGAGTGATTACATTTCAGCAACCACCCTAAAAAAACCCTAACATGCATTCTATATAAATCTTAATTTCTATCTAAATATAAAATGCATTTTAATTATGTATTTAATGCTCTTCCATTCTAAATGCTGTTGAACAGTGCATAAATTGCTAAGGGAACCCTGGAGTATGACTCAGCGTAAGAGGGAACTCGCAATAATTTAAAGATCAAATAAACCATAATGACAGTGAACAAAAATCGGAAGTCAATATGCGTCTGGACTTTGGTTGGGATTTTGAAACAACAAAGAAATATTGGTAATTAAAATATTTCTTAATTTTGGTCAATACGATATAATTCCGATATCGATATGGACAATATTAAAAATATTTACAAACTAAATTTGCACTAAGTCTATAATACCTCCAGGCTCCTTCTATTAAAATTATATACACACACACATAAATAAAACACATAATAAAAACAGTAAAAAATAAATAAATAAGGTTCACTTTTTTTTTTTTTTTTGTATTTAGCCTTTACAAACAAGAAATGTGAAATAAACTATCAAATAAAGTCAAACACAAAGAGATGTCAACATATTGGTAATTAAAATACTGGTAATTAATGCATTCTGTGAGAACTTATATTTGAAGTTA
>JAUCMT010000154.1:10406912-10445076 GCA_032357475.1 Enteromius thamalakanensis | reverse complement strand
TGGAGAGACCTAAAAATGGCTGTCCAACAACGTTTACCATCCAACCTGACAGAACTGGAGAGGATCTGCAAGGAGGAATGGCAGAGGATCCCTAAATCCAAGTGTGAAAAACATGTTGCATCTTTCCCCAAAAAGACTCCTGGCTGTATTCGATTAAAAGGGTGCTCACTAAATGCTGAGCAAAGGGTCTGAATACTTAGGACCATGTGATATTTCCGTTTTTCTTTTTTAATAAATCTGCAAAAATGTCAACATTTCTGTGTTTTTCTGTCAATATGAGGTGCTGTGTGCACATGAGGAAAAATATAACTTAAATGATTTTAGCAAATGGCTGCAATATAACAAAGAGTGAAAAATTTAAGGGGGTCTGATACTTTCCGTAATGAAAAGCCTTATTTTGTTAAAAAATTAAGTCTAAATCTGAAATTTAAATTGCTAGAATAATTACAAGTTTAAAAGGAGAGAGAGAGAGAGATGTAGTAGGCTATGATAGCCAATATTGTTTCAAAAAGAAGGACTTCCGACGGAAGTCAACGTGCGCTGTCAGCTCAAGCTATTTCATTTTATGGATAGTGATGTGCGATTTGTTCGCATATAAGGCTGATTCAGTTTTGTTTACTTTGTTAGATATTGTTTTAAAGTGAAAAGATCTGGCTAGACCTTCAAGCTTTTTCTTTTTGCTTCCCATAGGCTATTATTTATTTTTTTAAATTACAAGTTTTCTTTATCAATTCAATTGTAGGCTACTGGATGTATTGTTAAGCAAGCACACAAAATGCTAACATAAACTAACTTGAAAATAAAGACCAAATAAAAATAATATACATGCAAAGAACTATTTAAAACAATCAAGTGGACACATAGAAGTGGACTCGCCTTCATTCCCGGTGGACGATGCTTTGAGACAGCCCCTCCTTCACCCCTTCCACCAATCAGTCCTTCATTATCGACTGTAGTCCAGCATTTCTCAGCGGGGGCGTTCAGAGAACATCGGGGGATCGGTCGAGTTTACACCAAAAATTGTAATGCTAGACGAGCTGAAACATGTAAAATTCACATGAGTAGTTTGCTAAACAAAAAATTAAATTTAAACTTTGCAATTCTGTTTTAATGAAAAAATAGGATAACAATCTGTAATAAAAAATAAGCTAATGATATACACAGATAATGGGCTGATAATGTATTGTGATGGGCGGCAAGGAAACTCCAAGGAGATAAGGTGTGCTGACTGAAGAAATGCGCTTTTTATTTTTTATTCTTTCATTTTTTTTTTTTTTTTTTTTTTGCCTACTTCCAGTTTCTTTTGGCCTATATTTCACGAATAGTAATGTGTAACATAAAGAACCAAGAATATGTCACATTTAAGATCTCTCTGTATTTAAAATTATGTAGCGTAAAAAAATTAATGCTGCATAAGGTATACAAACTATATGTGATGAACTCAATTAAAAATAAAATACGCCAAAATTGCCCAGAATTTTTGGATGTAGAATCATTACAGCATTCGATATTTCCCAATTGCTTTAAAAATATTCTGTATTTGGCTATGCGCTGATAAAATGTGACAGTGAAGTTGATTGTTAATTTACGAACAGTAGCTTTAAATCTATTATTGGCCGCGTTTCTGTGATTCGCTGGTGACTTCCACGGAACAGACAGAAAGTTGGCGTGGATTTAACGGCATGCTTTGAAGGGATTTGAGCACTCATTCGTTTTTCAGTGACAGTTTAAAAGGGCTCTTTTTGTCCCGCGTGCGCATGACTCATGAAACAGCCACAATGCTTGTGCCGAAAATACTTTATTTAAGAAAACAAAATTCAGGAAGGAATGAATGATGCCACAGCCGCAACATGGACAAGACTGTAAATTATTCTTGTTTTTAGCTCGCATAAATTTCTTGGTATTATTTTTTGGCATGATCAAAAGAATAATTCTTGTCATTGTGCTTCATATTAGGCTCTACCACAAGAGGAAACCATGCTATCTAAAACTTTCTCAAGAATGACTTAAAACTAAAAAAACTAAAAATTAAAAAATTTAAAAAAAAAACAGAAAAATGGATATTAGAAGAAATCTAGAATAACATGTTTGAACGGACTTTAGATTTAGGGCAAAGTGCAGTACAAATTGCATACCAGAACAATTACATAGGCACAGGGTTCTCAAGGAATGTTTTTGCTTCTTAGAACGGAGGTCCAGCATGGGACAGAAGAGAGGAAAAGTAGGATGCTTGGCCAACGCTCTGGATTTATCCATATCTGAGGAGAGAGTCCCTGCCCCAGGCTGCAGCTAATGAAAGTCCCATGGCTGAGCATCTGAGCTTCAGATACTTCTTCATGGTCATTGTGTGAGCACCTTTAATTGAATCAGAGCCACAGGTCACAGAGACTCTCCTCCACCAGCTCCCCCCCTTCAGTATAAACACATTTAGGGATTATTTATTTTTTAGCTGTGGCGTGCGTCCACGGCAGCCAGGTCAACTGATACCCAGATGGTTTCTCTGAGGAGCCTGTTTACGGATTCCTGCAGTCAAAGTGGAGGAAAGTGAGGATCTGATGGTATGTGGCTGATTACAGTCGCTCAGGAACAATAAGAGCACTGCAGGACAAAAGTTACTCTTCAGGCCTGCTAATTATATGGATCTATCCTTATGGATAGATGGGTACAAGACTGTGCACCATTCAGTTTTCAAACAGAATGTACATGTAGATTTGCATTTTGCATTTGAATCTAAAGAAGTAATTAAAAGATAAAAAAAACAAAACAAAACAAAAAACATTTTTTAGCAGGTTTTACATACTACATCCTTTTCACAATCCATGCTAACAAAAAAAAAGGTATTTAAATTTGACTTTGAACATCACCATTGCATGCACATCACCTTTCTTTGGAAATATAGACATCTCTTATGCAGTCTGGAAAAACAGTGAAATTGTGTGGGGTCGCTGTGGGGACAGTCAGTCTGTTCTTAGTGTCTCCCACACACACATACAGACTGGCCCTTCTTCAGTGCTTTTCTGACACAAACTCTCGCTTCCCAGACTCCCTCTGTCATGTGTTATGACCCGGGGGTCGGCAGCTGTCAATCAGAGCTTCGGTTTCAGCTGGACAGAGAGAGAGGAAGAGAGAGAAAGAGCCCTCAGAGGAAAATGCTTCCTTTTTATATGGGATCATCTCTCTGCATGCAGGGCACATAATTGAATTATTGCCCCTTCCCCTCCACATATTCCAATGCAAACCTGTAGGCTGGAATGATAAAGACCTCCAGTCATGATCAGAGTGAGTGAATCAGCTTGTTAACAGCAAAGCGGTTTCCCTGCATGTTTAAACACTACTATGCTGCATGCTCTTGATGAAATTACATAGATAAATAATTCCACATCTCACCTTCAAATTTGAGTTTCTTCATTGTCCTGTTTGGAATTAAAGGGCATTCTCAAATTTAGCTTTAAATGGGACACACCAGCGAAGTGAAGCAATTATATAGCATATATATATATATATATTGTTTATTTTTCACAACAGGTAAAGAAAGCTGACAGGGAGATGGAGGATGATAGCAGGAACTGAAGGTCTCAGAAGGGTCACATCCAACTCTGCTCTTTCTGGATGAAAACGAGAGAGGGAGAAAGGCGAACAGAGAGACTGTGGGCCACAGACTGGACTGATTTCCTGCGTGGGGTCATGCCAGGGACAGGTTCAGCCGCCCCAGGTTCAGGAAACAAGAGTGGCCACAAAGCCACAGCACGTGGAGGAGCGAGAGGGTCAGCCGTTTGATGACTTACCAGAAATCTAAAAAGCCGATGGAGATATACAGCTGGGCAGAAATCAATGTTTCCTCCTTTAACCTGCAGAGTGAAACTGTGGTTGAGGTTATCAGGGTCCTTTAATAAAGAGGACTGACTGTGTAGAAATGGTATTTTCATTTAAAGCATTTTTCTGGTAATCATCGTTTTATTTAAATTTCAAAAACTTTTAACTTTTTAAAGTGTATTTTTCTCAAGGGAACCAAAGTAGTTTTTCCTTTTGAAATCTCTTAACTTTTTTCATTTCAGAATTCAGTCAACTCTCACTCAGATCCTATTCAGCTGTAGATTATAATCGTAACTGATAGAAGGAGGAGACCTGCTGCAATCATTCATGCAAGAGTGTTTTCTGAACTATGTTATATTCTGAACATACTGTATATTTCTGTCGTGCTTGCTTAAAATGGCTGCTGCATTTGATCAAGAAAGTAGGGCATATTCCTCTCTTCACTGCCAGTTGTCATATTGTATAGATAACAGCTATTGAAACAGAGGAGAGCATCTTAGTCTGCTTTCCTGCAGATGCAAATGATATGGCTGTGGTTGTGTGCATGTCAATTCTGTCAACACCAAAGTTAAGAGCCCTGGTTCCTGAGGCCATCCAGCCAACCCAAAGTTGATATTTTCTCTAAATGTGTCTTCTGGAGTACATTTTCTACTTTCTATGTTTTGTTTTTTTTCTTCAAGCGCATGCCATCACCTCAGGCTAGAGTGAAATGTTCTCGTTTTGGGATTTTAGCCATTTAACCATGAGCCAGAATCACAAAACCTGGCTGAGGCTACTGGATCACACACAAAAAGAATGTCCAGAGTACACTGCATATACAGTATTCACCTTAACAAGGACATATTGAGTGGGGCTAGTTGTCACACTTTTTACTATAGTAAGTATTTCTCAGGGTTGGTTTATTTCAGTCGTATTCTGTAGGCACAAATTATACAAGTTATTGAATAATTCCACTGTTATTGCCTAGTGTGTGAACAGTGGGGCATGTTGTCACACTCAGTGGGCTGGGCTGTGATATATCATGCAGTATACAGGCTATTTACGTATTTATAAAAATATGACACCTAACCTGAAACTTTTTTGTACCAACCCAGTCTGAATTATGTCAGTGTCAGGTTTTTTTGCATTCACTTACTCAGCCAAAAGAAATGACACAATTGGAAACAGTCTTATCTGGACGCGATTATATTTATATTGAGTCATATTGTGTTGCGTATCCAGCGAGGCGCGACGCACACAAAAATTCTGTCAGAAAGCTGATGTACAGTTCTATTTCTGACTCACTCCGCGCGCCTGCCCTACTTCTGACGCGAAAAATAGATACATTTGCAGCTCTTTGTCGTGCCTATATCTGTTGCGACGCGCAGCGATTAACTTGAAGTTTGCAACCAACATACAAAACCACTGAAACAAAACTTTCACATTTGTAATTGGACTTTTGACTCCAAATCCTGCAGTTGGTAAGACATAGACCTAGGGGACATTTTCCCCCATGCAGTTATCTCAACAAGCTCTTGTGACAACTTGCCCCGCAGTATATATAGGCTAGTAAGTATTTTTTTTTTTAAATACTCGATATACTATACTAGCCGGATTGTTTTGAGGATGCATTTTCTTCAGCTTTTTGCCGTTGCTTATTCCACTGCGCACGTTTCAGCGCGCGGTGGTCATGGATTTCGATTTCGCCCATGTTTCCAGATCTCCCACAACATCCTAATCTAAGTCATGTTGTTTATTAATTGGCTTACAAAAATGCCACTGCATCTACGAGCAGCAAGCCGGTCATGTCCTTTTGATTATCTTAATTAACGGGGTCCTTCTTATGCCTTTAGGATCACTGAAATGGAAGGCGAAGATTTTCCTCTCTTTTATGAATGTGGGCTATTTGCTGATGGCTTTCTGCAAATGCAGGTTTCTCCCCTCTGTATTTGCAATAAACCTACTTTTTGTGCCCAATACAAAGTATGTCCAAGTCCCGATGGAACTAACTTAAACTAAAAAAGACAGATTTTCATAAGTTTTGACCAAGAATAGACTAAGTCAATGTCATAGAAGTGAGTATGTGATTTTAGTTTTTTTTACAGTGCAACAACCTGTCAGAGGAAGTGATATGATCTCTTCCGTGTTCCCAAAGTCTGTTTGCTTGGTGAATTCATCATCGAATGAAACGGTTCTTATGTGGGCTGACCGAAGCAAATGGACTGGATGTTTACACACTTGTCCGTCAGGTTGGCTCCATGCGGCCTTACAGATATCCAAAAAAATTGTTAGACATCTTGGAGAGCAGAGTCGTTTAAGTGCTCTGTGTTTAGAGATCTTTTGCAGAGATTTGAGCTGCCACGGCTTTATCAACCGTTTTGAATTTCTTTGATCTCTGGATGTCTAAACTCAGCTCCACAAAGTTTTATAGAGGGTGATTTTATTTAATTAATGTATTTTTATTTAGGCCTATTGGTTTATTATCAGTTTGCAGTTTGCGTTATTCCTCAAGCGTCTGAGTTAACAACAACAGTCATTTAAAAAAAGGATAACCTATAAACGCTTGAACACATCTTTTGGACGTTAAATATATTTTTAAGAACCACAGAGCGAACAGAAGCAAATGTAATACAGCAGATTTCTCAAAATTAACAGTTGATAATTCAAAACTACAAAAACAGGAACATGTAGGCTACATTATATAGCTGGTTCCTTTGCATATTTATCTGTTTATTATAGGCGTAAAGTTTTGTGCTTTTGACATAATGGAAGTGGAAAGCAGTAACAGGTGAGTTGGTGATCATCATATTAATGAACTTTATTTAAGAAGATTGCACATTTTCTGTAATGTTAGAACTGGATCACCGTTTGTATAATTTTTTAATAATGATGCATTAACCATAAACCAGCTTATTTATTTATTTATTTTATTTCGTAGTTTACAAATTTGTTAGCGTTTTCTAAAATAAAATAGCCTAATCGAAAACTTTCTTTTGACCTAGCTACAAATAATCTCATAACTTTAATTTTGCCTTGTTGTATAAAATAATGACGTTGGTTTGTACAGGCTATTACTTTGTATTAAAAACGTTTTAATTAAAAAGCATAGGAATAGGCCTATAGAAAGATATGGAATACATATCAATAGTAGTCTGTAATTATCTTTCTTTCTCTTAATTCTAAAATTCTCAAATCATAGCGTCAGTTTATTTTTTGCTGTTGCTTTAGGCCTTGTTATTGTTTCACACGATTGTTTCCTTTTAAATCCAAATACAATAATTTATTTGTCTTCGTATTTTATTACAATTGTGTTTCATTGCATACATCTCGATAATAAAAAAAAATGCTTTTCCAACTCAGAGTGAGTAATATCCGACATGTATTTTGTCCACATAAAAGCATTAATGGCATTTTAGCTGTTGAATATAGATTTATTTTGATTTATTTTGCATAAGAATATGTCATAATCGGATTCATTCATTTTTAGCCAGTGCGCATTTACTAGGTTGATATTTGCTTTGATTGAGCTCTGACAGCTTCACGACTAAAATGTTCCTGGATCAAAATCCATAAAATCTGGATTCAAACTACTTTGGTGATGTAAATTTAGGCTTATAAGTGCTTAGCCAGTCACAATTACTCGATATAATCACATTCTCCTATCTCTCATAACAATTTTGTTTTATATAGAGAAAATGTTTAAGAGGTAGCCTAAATGGTTAATTGACAGGAGCCGCACGTGATGGATTTTAGGGCGTATTGAATCAGACCGCTCTCTCACTCTCTCCCTCTCTCAGTTCACAGGTCTTTGTTTCTGATCCTCTATATCCCACCCACTTGAAATGAAGAGGTGGAAAGAAATCGCCATCTCTCTCGTTTATACACTAGCTTGTCCCCTGTTAATAGCATACTGGTTCATTATTTGCGCGCTCGTGCTCGGGACAAGACGGGGTGATGGAGACTGAGAGTTGTCTATCTTTCTCCCCGCCAACAAACAGGATCACGCCCGAGAATTCACCGGGTTTGGAGCAAAATTCCGGCGCGTTCTTTCAATGTGACGACCTCCAAAAGTCTCCGCACCTTTCTCTGGCGCGTCGACATGAGTTTTTTATGGGACGCTACACTGACGGCGGCTCCGCGGACTTTACGCACGGCGTCTGCACCACAACTCCCCGCGCCTCGCCTGGAAAGCATACAAAGTATTTGGAGAATATGAACCAGGATCAAAAACCTTCGATTACTGAGAAGAATTCGTCATTTTATGAGACTAATTCTGATGGTAAGTAAAACTAGTTCAGTAGTTAAATATCAGCTAGAAACACCCCCAAAACGTCTGTAAAAGTCGTGATAACAGCAAAATAATAATACTAATTAATAATAACAATAATAATTCTTAACAATCATTTATACAACTTTTTTAAAACTCCACCTGAGAGGTTCAAAAGTACTAGTAGGCCTACTACGAAGAAATGTGACGAAAATTAGGCTATTCTTGTTTTTAATTTTACGCAGAATTACTTAACATTTGTATATATGGCAACTAAAAATTTAAATATTACCACATTTAGACTCAAAATAATATCAAGGCAAGAAAAGTGGTGTTATTTGTGCTGATTAAAGATTAAGCCAATTTTATTTTATCATTTTCAATTATTTGTTAAATTAGCCTTTTCGGTTAATCAGTATTTCTTTCGTTGTAGAATTCAACTTGTTAAACGCTTTTTAAATGGCCTGTTCAATATGTAATTTATTAGCGTTTATATAATTTATAAATATATACTATACAACAAAGTCTATCTGTATTTAAGTACGTAAACGCTTTTTTATTTTTCAATATGGCTATGTGCATGTGTATATGGTTCTTTGGGGAAAAATGTTTGTGCATATATATATAGCCTATATATATATATATATATATATATATATATATTTAGTGAGATGAAAAGAGTTCAAGATGTTAAAGCAAGGTTAGTGTATTCGTTGTTCAAAAATGTTTTCTAAACCACAAAATAAAATGTTATTTAATTATCATATTTTATTTACCCTTTAGCTTCTTAAAGTGGTTCCGTTACACGCTTTTCTAAAACTTTTAGTATAATTGATCTCAGATAGCCTAGCTAATAGTTTAATGCTTGTTTCATTATAATAATTTATTATTAATTAATTTTAAATAAGTCCTACAGGCTAGTTAAAATAAAATAAATAAATACTGAAGTATTATTTGATAACAGCTGAAGGGTTTTGATTTAAATGTAGGCCTGCTCACAAAAAAAAAATCCTCACACTTGATTTAAAAACTCATCTAAAAATTATTAGACAGGAGGTTAAAAACCTTTTGAACTGATGTTATTTAAACTTTTTCTTATTTGCAGATATTTATATTGCTAACTATTTATTTCAACCGCAAGTCTTAAATTGCATTGCAGGCCTAGGGATAAAATATTGCGATGGATACGGTCTAATGCTCAGAAACGATATCGTCTGATAGATCAACAGAATTCAAATCTATAGGCATGGATTTGCGTGCGCGGTTTTGAGGCCTGTTACGGCCGTTCTTGTTTGCGTTTAAATGCCTTACTATTCTATCACACATTCTAAATACGAACATTGTTACTCGATCCTGAGTTCGTTTCATTTATATCATGTCGATATTTAGCAAGTCAATAAACAGGTTTACATTTCCAGAATAACTTATTTATTTTAAGATCACGAGATGTGTTGAGCCAGTAGCTCTGTTCTTCAACCTTTTAATTGGAGACCTCGCCTTATTGGGTTAATGGGGGTGTGTCGAACAAATATAGCTCGTATTTGATTGGTGGGAACTAGTGTTGAAGACAACACTTTAATAAGAAGATGCCTGTTTAGTCTTTTAGCTTACTCTGCTATGAAATGCAAGGTCATTTCTGCCATATCTGCCAGGGGTTTCCCATATAGGCTACTTCGGTCATTGCACTTTTACATTATGCTAGTTTTATAATACAGTTTTGTGACATGTTTACAATCATTTTTAAATCTTTGTTAATTTATCGCTCTTTAGGATGCCAAATGAGCCATTTTTGGAGATATTCAACTAAAATAAAGTGTTGTTCTTTTGTGTTCTTAGGATATAAAAAGAGTACAGTACTGTATGTAACTATTCTGTTGCTAAAAGCATTTAGTTTTTTTTCTTTCTTTTTTCTTGTACACTCTTGGACATTTAAAGAGATCCAATATAACAATGCCATAAGTTTAAAGTTATAGAGCTCTAGTAAATGGTTTCCTCTGTTTTGGTGAAAATTAAATTAGGAAATCCATAATTCATTTCTGCCACTTAATCACTAAGCAAAGACAGACATTGAGCTTTAAAGCAAACTGCCTTGGGATTTTTATGACCCAAGGTCAGATGTTTTTAATATCTACAGAAACATCTAAATTATAATTTCACTGTAATTTAGATGGATTACAGTGGAGTTCTTGTGAGAAAAGCAAACAGCGCTATCATTGTCAAACAATACTAACAGCCAGTTCTTTACGTGCCTAACTACGGCAAAAGCTATGAATAAAATCTTTCTTTTTGTATGTCTCAAGAACAAGGCCTTTACTCTTGTATGCTTTTAAAATAATTATTTATTCAATATATTGACCTAGATGATCATGGCTTGAAGCAAAATCCTAATTTTTTCATTATGCACAGAAATGAATCACTCTTGTTCAATGATACTCAAGCAGAAATTTCAATAATACTTACATATTAACACACTGTGACATGTTTTTTTCCCCATGAAAATTTGGAACACGATTATTTGATTACATTACATAAAAAATTGCAACACAGAAGAGACTAGATTTCTATAGTTTCTAAAAGTAATCACGAAAGAAAAAACACCCTCTTGTAAAGGACTATGACTGACTTATTCCTTTTAAAATAGCTCTTCCCATTCTTTATATTCTCCTGAGAAAAGCAAACACGTCCTGTTTGAATGATGTTTATTATTACAGTGATAATAACAGAGCTTTTTTTGTCAAAATTCCTTCACTTCTTACAACCTTTTAACCTGTCATATCATAACAATTGTGGATTTTGCATTTCACTGTACTATTCAAGAAAACGTTTAAGCTTACAAAAAATGATCTTTAACTAAAGCCATTCAATCTCAAGTTTCAAGCTTAATCAAAACAGTAAGCTCTGCTGACAGTGTGTTATTATCCTTTTTAAAGTTCGTGGAATACTCAAAAATAGACTGAATATTTAAAAGAGAAAATGTTGCAATGTTGGTTTAATGGTCTACTATTTAATATGAACCGCAAATAATATTTTTACTTTTATGTGCTTGTTGCAATTATTTCAGGATAGTCAGGAAGTACATTACATATCTACTGGTGATAAGAATTCTGATCAAATTTATATTTAAGCAATTTAAGTTGTGCTTCTATGGAAACCTGCAATATGATGTGTATAAATTCAACTTGTTATTATTCTGTTTCCTAATTAAAAGTAATATATATGACATGCGTCTGCGGTTAGTCTGAGGTTGTTAAGCCCTGTCAGCTAAATCAGGTGAGGAAAAATATTCAGACTATACATAAAAAGAGTCATTAACTGCAGTCTAGAAGAGAAGAAAAGCACTGTACTTAAAAAATAATGTTTAATTAGTCTGGGCACAGGATTTATGTTTACTTATTAGAAACTAAATGTCATTCTGTCTTGGTGTCAGCAGGAGATAAAACCATACCCAAGGCCCTCGGATATCCCGCTCTAGACTCGGAGTGTTGTGGAAAACTCAAAGAGCCGTCCAACGGGTTGCCTGTAGACTCCATCGCTGACTCCATCGACCTGTCAGGAAAGAACAAGAAGCGGAGAAACCGGACAACTTTCAGCACCTTTCAGCTGGAGGAGCTGGAGAAGGTCTTTCAGAAGACACATTACCCAGATGTGTATGCACGGGAACAGCTGGCACTGAGGACGGAGCTCACGGAGGCAAGAGTGCAGGTGTGTTAGACTCCACCTCCTGGGACAGACTGTTCAAGATTATATATTTAAATTGGTATTTAATAAAATTCAGAAAATGTAGGGTCTTATTCTTGTTTGTTCTCGCAAAGCAGCATTTATTTGATGAAAAATACAGCAATGTTATGAAATATAGTTACATTTTAAATAACTGTTTTCTATTTCTCTATATTTTAAATGTAATTTATTTCTGTTATGGCCATGCTGAATTTTCAGCAGCTATTAGCATATAATGATGTTTTTAGAAAATCATACTAATTGACTGAATAATATTTAGTGCTCAATAAAGATTTCTTGTGAAAACTACTTAAACTGTCACACTGTTCCCTCAGTGGGGCCCTAAGTTTACTTCACTATATTACAATTAAATCCTAATATAATCATGACAAACTACATTTTGAGGTGTATGACTCTTAAATAGATATTTTACAAATTTTTTGGTTAAGAAAAGGTAATTGAAAACTAAAAATCTCATAATTCATCCCATATTGAACTCATACATTGCATTACCATGGAAATTGTACATCAGCACCATATTAGAATTTAAGTTTGGATAGTGCACCTCAAGGTCTATGTTCAAAAAAAGTTACCAGGTTAATATAAATTTCAAAAAGGTTTTTATTTGAAATCTAGTTTTTGTAACTGTGAAGGTCCTTACAAATCAGCAAAACACATCCTTGCTGAGTGAGGTATTCATTTCTTTAAAATAAACCTATGAATAAACCATCTGGTTTTTCACTATTTTTTTGTTTGATATATTTATGTTTTGTTACAAATTTAAATGCTTTCGGTAAACCTAAGGTTCCTCATTGATTAAATATACTGAATTTATTGAAAGAGTTTTATGTTTAATATTTGGATATTTAGGTGTGGTTCCAAAACAGACGGGCCAAATGGAGGAAAAGAGAGCGTTACGGGAAGATGCAAGAGGTGCGAAACCACTTTGCTGCTACATACGATATCTCCCTTCTCCCTCGCTCCGACTCATACCAGGTACACGCGCAAATACACAAACACAGATCACATAGAGAGCATAAGACGGAGCATGAGAACAAAAATGTAGCTTTTGTCTAAGATTTCAACACACACAGGGGAGTTGCTTTGGTTTGGCTGGAGACATAGTAGATATTATAATGATTTACATTTGTTGTCAGAAACACTGAAAGACTGAATTTAGCTCTATATTGTATGTTAGTATAATGCCATTAATCTTGCCATATGGCACTGGCTTTGTATACATGCTAATTAAATGCAAAAAATATTCTAAAAATGATTTCAAAATGTGTTTTTTTCTGTCCACGCAGATGCAAAATAACCTATGGCCAAGCAGTGCGGGAACGGGAGGCGCCGGCGGAGCGGCCAGTGGTTGTGTTCTGGGAGCGGAAAACATGACATCGTCCTGTATGACCCCTTACCCCCATCCTCACGCCAACCTACCCGGGCTCATGGGCATGTCTGCATCTCCAGGCCATCCTCATCACCATCATCATCACCCCCCCCACCACCCTAGCATTAACGGGATATACTCACTCCATGGCTTCCCAGGAAGCCTGGGGGCCCATTCCTTTGAGCCCGGACTAGAGTCTGAATACAAGCCCTCAGGCCTGGTGGCCCTGCGCATGAAAACCAAAGACCCCGGGAGCCTGTTATCCTGGCCGACATGACCGTGCAGCTGCGACTGCGATTGTGATGACATCACTGAGCCAACAAACAGTTAGCATGCCTGCACAAACCGGCCTGTTAGTGCTACTCACCAACACACAGCTGAAGACACTATTTTAACGCTCAATGTACACATCTTGTTTCTGCAGACTTTCAGATGTTTTCACTGCAAAGATACATTTGATGCCCGGAATTTCTTAATCTGATTCCCTTTGGAAGCATCTCATTTGTTTGTGTGTTGGTTGAAATGCTATGAGCCATAATGGGCTTAGCACACAACTTGTTCTTCCCGGGATACTTAAATTGTAAAAATGATGTGATGTTAATTACCAACAATGATGTGCAACATGTTTATTTAAGATTGTTAATGTTAATCTCATAGTTTCAGTGTATGCAATGGTTAAGCCCCATTATGTATACATGTAGCCCCAGTCAATAAATGATTTTACATTTCCAAATTTGTCAATTAAAATGCATCACCACTAAATACAGCAAATAAATGTGTGCGTCTGGTAAACCATGGCAGGAATGACGTATTACTGTATATAGATTGCATTTTGTGTTGCTGATTGCTTATGGATTACTAATTTTAATTAGGGATGCATGATATTTTGAAATCATATATTGACTTATATAACAGTTTGCTTTTTTATTTTATTTAATAGTTTTGGTCTGTATTAAATATCAACGTGTACAAGCTCTTTCTCAAATTTTTCAAACGTAGCCATTATCTAACACTCACTTAAACATAAATAACAGTGTTAAATGTCATTTTTAGAATGCCCAGACAATTTGTGCATTTGAATTAATACATTTTAATATTCATGAAAATATTTAGGTAGAATTTTACTGAATTTGAATACCATCATCCTTGAAAATATTTTTGGTATTCTCCAACAATTTAAATATCCATGCATCCCTAATTCTAGTCTTGAATAATATCCAGAATGTGTAGTTTTACTATAACACAGAGAATTGTACAGGCTCAGGCAACTTTGGGACTCATATGAACATCTCATAAAATTCTAATGCAACAAAAATATTTTGTGTGCAGATTTCTTAAGGCTAGTATAATACAAGTTTCCAAGTAAGGTGAAATGTTTTTTGTTTTGTTTTTTACTTGAGCGAGAGCATGATCATCTAATGTGTAATTTTAAATGTCTGTTTTGCTGTAGGCTGGCTATAAAGGCTGTCAAATGTCACCCGATACATCAGCAGCATGTGACAGGCCTGCTAATACAAAACCAACTAAGTGACCACAAACCCCTCACTTTCAAACTGATGATGGATTCCAAGGTTTTACTCTGTCACATCCATCAACCGTGGGGTCTTACAGCTGGACAGAACCACAAAGCCTAATGAATTATGAATCAACTTACATGTTATGCTACTGTTTAAAAGAGCCTTGGACAAAAGTCAAAACATAACTTGAAAAGTAATGCAGACCCCAAGTTTATGAAGCTGGTTATGTGGTCAATGTATTGCATTTTAAAAAAATACAAAAACATTTTTGCATGGTTTGAAATGCACCTGGGCTTCGATAACTAAGAAAAGTAGTCAAATTCTACCTAAGAAAGCCTACATATTTTTAACATTCAGTTCCTGTGACATTGACTTTTAATGACAGCTATGAACAGGGCTTCTAAACAACAACAAGCATTCTAAATTCTGTTCTGAGACAACTGAATGTCAGTGTACAGTTGATCGTGTTTGATGTGTTTTTGGAATCCCAATCCTGTGGGAAATAGCTGCAGTTAACGTGTTCTGTTGATACAAGTGCCAAACTGCCTTGAGGAGGGCAGTTCTGTGACCCTGCCATGGGACCGGTGTGGGTTTTTCAGCTCCATCTGGGTTCAATGACTGCATGCCAATCCTGCCAGGCACTCTTTCAGGGTGATTCACTTAATTTAGATGACACATAAGACGAAATTGCTTGAGATGAAAAAAGCTGCAGTGACAGGATTTTCAAAGCTTTTCTCATTTTCCTAATTCTCAAAATGGGAACAGATTGACAGTCGCTTTGGGGCAAGCATTTTCTGCTGCTTCTTTCCTTTGTGCATCGCGGATGACAGAAACGCTGGATCACATTAAGTGCCAGTGCAGTGGACCATGCCGTGTTTTGGAGAAAGTTGACATGTGGTTCCAATAGAGGATAGAAAGGAAGGCTGACAGAAACTCTCTCCACCCACAGCTTTGAATTCCAGCCTGATCTTTCAAGAAAATGGAGCCAGCTCCAGCTACACATGCAAACTGATTAAATCCCAGATTAAAGGATGTGATAAAGAAATACAGTTCAGGAATACAAGAGAAGCGTTGCTAAATAGATGTGAATAACAATGAAACAGACAGGGATAAAAAAAAAATGTACAAAGAGAGCGTAGTGTGTTATACGTTGTAGGCTGTAAAAGAACAGACTCACAAGATAGCCTACAAGAAATGTAAAAATCTAAGATGAAGATAAACTTTTTTTTAAAAAGCAGGAAAATTAGGCAGTTTTAATGACATTTGGTAGAAAATAAACTAGAATATACTAGATTTTGCATTTCTGTCTTTAACTCTTATTAGTAGACAGAGTTATTTGTATAGAAACCACTTGTTTTGCATGTACTTCCGGATTAAAGCGTCTGTAGGTTGTCCTAAATATAATATATATTCCTTTTAATAGCCTATTTGTCCTTTTACATAACATTTCTATTAGCTTTTTGCAGACAAAAAGAATTAAATTGTTCTGAAATAAATCAACAGAACCGACATGGTAAAAAAGCTGCTCTTCACGTTTACACTAACGTGACCCTTCCCTTCACCTCACTGAAAACAGGTGAACAACACCATCTGTTGGACACAAAGGGAACTTCGAGATTTCTTCTTAGTTTTATTTTTATAGAAAATAATTTTTTAAATTATAGGCACGCATTCTTAATTTTTTTATTAAATGTGAGGTAAATTTACTAGTCTTTAGGTATCAACTAAAAGCAACAACTCTTTTAAATTAAAACAAATTATATAGTTTTCCCTGCATGATTTGCGGATTTATCATGTTGACAAAAAAAAATCAAATAGAGGGCAGAAGCAGATATAACATTTTCAAAGCATGTCCTCACAACATGGGAGGAGATCAGTTAAATGTCACCTTTCTTGTGTCTATGGTAAATATTTGGCGTTTGAAGCTAAAATGGTGTACACCGAGACTGGGCGCTGTACGGGAAGTCCTGATTGACAGACAGAACGACCAATGGTCTTGACGTTTCTCAGAGAATCAAGCCAATCAAAGTCGACGGGCGGGTCATGTTTTAGTCTTGACAAGATGGCGTATGCGGTTGTTTTGCCGCAGGGACACTGAACAAATCATACAGTTTCTCGTGTAAAATCGTCGACATTGCAGTAGAATTAACTGTTAAAAAGTGTTTTGTTAGGCGCGCGAAGCCAGAGGACATCTAACATGAAAGGGAAAGAGCGGTCGCCGGTGAAAAAGCGTTCAAGGGCCTTGGATGATATACGAGACAGGGGAGGAAGCCATCCGACCAGTAAGAAAATGGGGGTTATCTCGATATCTGGCGGTGGGAGCAACAACGGCAATAGTTCGTCTAAAAGCGAAGGGGGTTCTGCACGACGAGGGCTGATCGGAGATAAAAGAGACGGACGGGATTTTGACGGACATGTCTCAAGTCGGACTGGAAACAACCACGGCTACACCAGCCCTGTTGCGAGCTCGAGCGGCAAGAATCACGCCTCGAGCCTGTCCTTAGAGGCGGCCGCGCGCACCAACTCGCGCGGAGAGTCGCGCGCCCCGCTTCCCACAAACGAAAGTGAGTACAAAACTTTAAAAATCAGCGAGCTCGGCTCCCAGCTGAGCGACGAGGAAATCGAGGACGGCCTTTTTCACGAATTCAAAAAATTTGGCGACGTGAGTGTTAAAATCAGCCGAGTCAACGACGAGAGAATCGCATTCGTCAACTTCAGGAGACCGGATGATGCCAGAGCGGCGAAGCACGCGCGAGGCCGGCTGGTGCTCTACGACCGTCCTTTGAAAATTGAGGCGGTCTACTTGAATAGGAGGAGAAGTCGATCTCCTGTTAAGGACCATTTCTCTGTCGTAGCAGGCCACAGACATTTGCATACTCAGAGGCCACTTTCTCCAACCGGCCTGGGTTACAGAGACTACCGGTTACAGCAGTTAGCGCTGGGTCGGCTTCCTCCTCCCCCACCCCCGCCGCTACCGAGAGAGCTTGAAAGAGAAAGAGAGTTCGCATTTTATGAAGCCAGGGCGCGGCCCGCGTACATCGCGGAGCGCACTGCTCCTTTCCGGGAGGAGGACTTTATCTCTCCCGAGGACGACCAGAGAGCAAACCGCACACTGTTTCTGGGTAATTTGGATATTACTGTGACTGAAAATGATTTGAGGAGAGCTTTTGAACGATTTGGGACCATCACAGAGGTGGACATCAAAAGACCGTCCCGGGGCCAGAGCAGCACCTATGGCTTTCTTAAATTTGAAAACTTGGACATGGCCCATAGAGCAAAAATGAGCATGTCTGGGAAAGTTGTGGGCAGAAACCCTATAAAAATTGGCTATGGCAAAGCCACCCCCACCACACGCCTCTGGGTGGGTGGTCTTGGACCTTGGGTGCCTCTGACTGCGCTAGCCAGGGAGTTTGACCGCTTTGGCACTATCAGGACTATAGACTACAGAAAAGGGGACACCTGGGCTTATATTCAGTATGAAAGCCTGGACGCAGCTCAGGCGGCCTGCACACACATGCGTGGATTTCCTCTCGGCGGCCCTGACAGGAGGCTGAGGGTGGACTTCGCTGACACGGAGCACCGCTACCAGCAGCAGTTCTTGCAGCCCCTCCCTTTGCAACACTATGAAATAGTGGCTGAGTCTTTCGTCCACCGTGCCACCCCCGAGGCCATCAGGGTCAGAGAACGGACTCCCCCACCACTGCACTTCAGAGAACGTGAACTGTATGCTGGGGCTGAATGGCCTGCGCCTGCCATCCGTGAACGTGTACGAACTCCTGCCTTCGAGCCCCTCGAACACTTGGAGCGCGAGCGACGGCGAGAGGCCTGGTCACTGGAGAGGGAGCTGCCGGGCAGGGATGCTGCACGCAAGCGTCGACTCATGGAGGACGGGAGACATCTGGAGTGTTCACCTGACAGCAGCAGCGAGTGGGCGGCCCGACGGCGCAGGCCGCCATCTCTCGAGGGCAGCCCAGGAGGGAGTAGTCGAGATGGACGATTTAGCGACTCTGAGCGGCCAGTGAGAGCAGACCGGGTGTCCCCTGCACGAGAGAGCCGCAGCAGCCTGGACCGAGGCCCAGGTGAGAAGCGCATCAAAAGCAACAGCAGCCTCTCAGAGTCCAGTATCGGCGCGAGTCCTGCGGAGAGAAAGCGCAAAGCGGCCGAATCGGCCAAAGGTGTCTCCAAAAGGGACCGATCCGAGAGCAGCTCCAAAAGCAGCCAGGTTTCAAAGCAGGACGCAGGGGGCAAGCTGAGTATGGCCTGGAACGGCATGCTGCTCCTAAAAAACAGTAACTTCCCAGCCAGCATGCACCTCCTGGAGGGGGACCTGAGCGTTGCTAACAGTCTCCTCATCGACGGCAGTATGGGCGGTAAAGTCACACAGCTTCGCATCACACAGCGTCTTCGCCTCGACCAGCCCAAGATCGACGAAGTGTCTCGGCGCATCAAAGTCGCAGGCCCAGGCGGGTATGCGGTTCTACTGGCAGTTCCAGGCAGCTCTGAGGAGACTTCATCTTCGGACCCAGCAGCGTCGACGCAGAGGCCCCTGCGCAACTTGGTTTCGTACCTGAAGCAAAAGCAGGCCGCCGGGGTCATCAGTTTACCCGTGGGGGGAAGTAGAGATAAGGACAACACTGGGGTCCTGCACGCATTTCCACCATGTGATTTCTCTCAGCAGTTCATAGATTCTTCTGCCAAAGCTCTTGCCAAAACGGAAGAGGACTTCCTGGTCATGATCATTGTGCGAGGAGCATCTTAACAATCATAAATACACACAATTCAAATGTTGTTAAATGCAAGCTTCTCTAAATGTCTCTTAATTGCATGCTCTCTAAAGCAGAAGTGGTACTAGAGTAAAGGGCAAATGTTATTATTACCTGCTCTGCCAAACCTGTACAAAAAAAAGAGAGAAAAAGGCCCATTCTTATAGCAAAGTTTAGCTCTATAGCAATATATTTGTTTTCATTTGCAATTTATTCAGAGGTCTAGTTTGTGATAAGTTGTACCCTGCTTAAAAGAATGAATGATATTGGGAATATTAGAATAGGAATTTAATTTGCTATTGGTCATTAAACGCTGTCTAGTTCCAACACTTCCTATCAACATGTATTTCAGTCAGATTCCAGACAGTCATCCCTGTACGAAATCCTTTTTTTGTGAATGTTCATTTGTTCACATGTTCATGATTATCAATTAATCTGATTTAATGGGAACCTGGTTTATGTGTCTTGATGCTTTGAACAATCATTCAGTAATGGGGAGTGTAATATAGGTGTATGGTCCTGTAGGCCACTAAAACAGGCAGAGTATTTTGCTCAGTGCATGTTGATGCTAGTGTTGTACAGTAAGCCGTTGCAGAGGTTTAATACATGTAGCCAAAAATGTCATCAGTGTTATAGCGATGGATATAGGCTGCATTTTAACACCCCTTTATCACATTAAAAATAATTTGTGAACATATTTTGATTATAAAAGTAGATATTACTAAGCCCTCCTTAGACCAAGGTGTAACATATTCAAGCTTTCAGTTCATTTAAAAAAGAAAAAGGTGTTCTGACATATTTTCATATTTTTTGGGTTACATTTGAAAGGTTTTGAATGATTCTGGTTTCAAAGTGGGATAGAGTGAAATGTCTCGGTTTAAATTCTAATGGGTCTCAGAGAATTAGTTTGATTGCATAAGGTGGTTTTAATTTATCCCTCCCCACAGGACTGTCATAATTTCCCAGGTTAAACCATGTTGCAGTGAAATTGTTAGTAATGGTATTATTATGAAGGTCTCTTTATAAAGTTAAAGAAAAAAGGTGCATTTGCAACAAAAACAGACTTTTCCATTCATCTATGTAAAGTGCATGTGCCCTATTAATGTGATATTGTCTTAATCGCCCATAAATTGCTAGATATGCCATGTGGATAGCACTAACAAATTAAGGTGTATAACAAATGTAAAAAAAGATACATCAAGCCCACATATTTGTACAAAAAAAAAGAGACTTGATGCCCTAAAGATTTGGTTCCTGTGCACTGTAAGACAGTCCTATGTTTTATTTCATTGACATACCGTTAATATATACGTACATTTAAGTATGGTTTTTAGTTTGAAATATTACACAATGTTGTGGTTCTTAGGTGTCATCATTTGAATGGTTTTAAAATGGCATTCTACACTTTTCTCTAAAATCCTGAAGAAGTAGAAATTTGTGTTCTTAGTCTGTTTAGCTAATTGCAGTGTACTGACCTGAAGCGTAACTAACATCTTTTCATGTATGACTTTTCTATTCACACTAAATTGTGTTTTAAAAGTTGATTGCTTGGTGATTTCACAACATAGCAGCTGTTTGTGTACATGAATAAATGGACATACTGTACGTTCAGTCCTGGCCACACACGACAGGACAGGACAGGAAATGGACCGTTTCACAAGTGGACTTCACATGGCTGGAAGCAGAAATGATTGTTTGAAATGATTCAGGAGCCCTTTGGATACACGGGGGCAAGAGCTTTCCATTTAGTGTTAGTGTACTCTCACAGAGAGCATCTTCCTGCTTGTGTAAAAATTTTTTTTTTGTGCTTACAGTTCCCGTATTTAAACGGAAATAATGACACTCTTGATTTGTGCTGTGTTTACCTAATTTCTTGATTGGGGGAGAAAGAGGAAGCGGTCACTCACTCCTTGCACAGCTTCTGACGTGGCTGTTTGTACACACACAAAAAAAAGTGCACTGGCCCCTCATTTGATTATATCACGCTATCAATAAATTGTTTCATTTGAGGGAGAAAATGTTTATTCGTTGGAAATCAATTGAAGAACGCCTGCTGCTGCTTTTTTCGGTTGTGTTTCGGGAGGAATTGTTGCTCGATTGCTTGTTTCTGCTCAGGAAAGAGAAGTTCTCCTCCGGGATCAGTCGTGGCAGTGAAGGGCGAGAGAGGCTCGATGTTGTTGTTGATCTGTGTTTGCCACCCTTGTGTCCTGGAGTTGCCCAAGTGCTAAGTAACTCGGGGGAGCACTGCTGCTCTCCCCAACCCTCAAACAGATCAGGCAGCGGGGGGCCGTTCTGCTGAGCTTTGAGATGATGTTTACGCAGACCTTCACCTAAACTGAAATCTTTGCATTCTCCCAGGCTGGCGGCTGCTTCCTGTATGTGTCCTTCATCTGGAAGTATCCAGGCTTGCAGTAACCTATGCACGAACCTCAAATCAGTGATTTTCCAATATCAGAGGAGCAGGCGTTTGTGTATCCCATCCTTTGATTTCGTCCGATATGATTTTGATTTGCTCCATTGAAAATCAGTGAAGGAAGAGGATTTAGAAAAGCCAGAAGCATTTTAGCCTTCGAAATTGTCGAGTTCTGATAGTTTGGTTTGCTTAAACATTTGTTTTCCGAAAGAAAACGATGATCGGTACGTGGTAAATTGACCCTTCGTTGTGAGGAACCCCTGAAAGAAAACGTGCTGCCCTGTGTGAACCCCACCCAGAGTTAACCTGGAGTTTGCTTGCGAGGAGCCTCATCAGGAGGAAGAAAAATGAACTTCCCTTAGTAAGATGTCCAGTCAGCTGCATCACTTCACCAGCAGCTCGTGAGGATGCAGACCAGTCCTCTGGTGTGGGTGGTGAGTAGGGAGTATTTGCTTTATACCAGGTCTTTAGACTTTAGAAGTCTTCCTGGTGCAGGTAAGTTTCAGTTAAGTGTCAGCAAATACAATAGAATTTTGCCATTGGTTGTAACTCTGACATGTTGGCGTAGAGTCTCAATAATCTAATTGTTACAATACATGTAATATTTTAGGTAGGTGGTTATTGTGATTTTACACACAAATTGGTAACCGTGATCAAATCTTAAATCATGAGTTTACCTAAAAACCTAAATTTACCTACATTTTTTTAGTTTTATTAATAATCTGTTATGTTTAATTAAATGGGCAAATGCAGTTAAAACACTCTTTAAAATATGTTTTTGTGTTTTACAGAGGAAGGTCATATGTTTGGGACAATTTTTCCAAAATAATGAAAAATATATATTTTTAGGTAAACTATTTCTTAAAGCTGATTATATTATATATTTGTATTTTTAAATGTAGGAAAAACTAATAACTTTATTATTATTAATAACTATAAATAAATCTTTTGGTAATATCCCTTAGAGCGGTCTTCAACTCTGCTCCTGAGGACCCAGATTTCATTAGGACACTCCACAGTGACAGTAAACTGCACAGGACAATGGGTCCGTAGGAGCGGGGTTGAAGACCAGATTCATCTGTCTTCATTCAGATCTTTCGAACACTAAAATGACCCTAAAAACACAAAGTTATAATAAAAAAAAGGTTGTGGATGTTCATTCATTTTAATTTAAGTTATAAATATTACAGATTGCTTTTACTAGATCTAAAACAATTACATTTACTCTTTAAAATATAATACAATCCCCCACTTTTGTCATTCAGAGATCTTATTTCTCATTTAAGCTTAACTAAATTTACTTTTAGCCTTTTAGTCAGCATTATAAATCTAACACTTCATTTGCTTATAACTTCTAATGTTCATTTGAACTTTGTAACAGGTTACATTGTTACGATTTCTTAAAACATTAGGAAGATAATTGAGTCTGGTTTCACAGGTTCCTACTGAATTGTCCAAGCGTTGTGTTGTTTTTCTAAAGATGGTTCAAAATAATCAGTTTCAGAATTATCAGATGACTAGAAAATCATGCAACTGCTCATTTAGCTCTAAATAAACTTCACTGATTATGTGCTTATTGTGGGGATTGGTTGAATTAGTATAAATAACAATAATGTCCTAAAGATATTAGATTGCATAAGGTTGTTTTAATGTTTTTCCACATTTCCCTCCATAGGACTTCATCTGGTATACTGTGAAGGTCACTTTATAAAGATAAAGACAAACAATAATTGTCTTTACAGTCATAGATCTGTCAATATGAATACAATCCACAAACATTTTATGAAAAACAATTAGATGGTCGAGTCAAATATCACAGTACAACTAAGAAAACATTGGCTTTTATTTCATATTTAGACTGTTTCTGTTGGTTTGTCTTATTTTAAAGGCTGCCCTTTCTGAAGGCCGCATTTAGTATTCACATACATCATCAAGACTGCCTCATTTAGAAAAGGAACCATTACATTCCAATTTAAGAGAAAAATAATTTATGCCTCGCCAGTTAATATTATAAACACTTCAGAAATGAGACAACCCTAAGGTTGCTGTCAAATACGACCTCATGAGGGCGCAGCTCTTGAAATGAAACAGCCTTCACTAGGAGCACAGATGGTTTGAGATCTAACTAACATTAAAATCCGCTTGCATTCACACGTATAACTGAAATAATTCATTTCTGAAACTTTATTTTCAGTTACACATATCAGAAGCCGAGGCGCTCAGCTGTAGTCTAATGCTTTCTCCTGTATCTTCACCACAGTTCTGACTGACTGGCTTGTCTTCAGATGCTACGGAGCAGGCCTGGTAACTTGGTAACGGGTAATGCTCAAGCCCCTCCTCTGACCTCATTTACATAATCTCTTTGTGCAGTCCATGCACTGTTCCCTTCACACTTTTCCAAGTAATGAAAAGAGCACATTAAGTCTGACAGTCCAAAACATTAGCTCATTGTTCTTGGTTGTAGCTTAGCTCTCTGCATAAGCTACCACATGATGACTATAAGCTATTTCAGGCCTCACAATAGGCTTTCTACCTCTTCTCTGATCTTACTAGGAATGATCATACTACTCTGAAAGTTGGTTGGAAAGATAAATGCAGTCAGAAAGAGTTAACTATGAACTCTTATACCTTATATATCAGGGAATCCGATGATTGTGTTCAAAGATCTGTTTACAGCATTGATGTTATAGGTGACCTTTTATTTCAAACGTCTACTATTGCGAGACTATTTGCTGGTGTTTTTTTAACTAACGTTCTGATCTGATTGTGTTCCAGGTGGACAGGTGTGAGTATCTGCTGAGTAATGAACGAACACACTTGGGCTGCCTTCAAGACGGTTTGTTATTGATTAGTAGCCTGTGTCACCTGCAGCTTTTAGCGTATTTAAATATTCATTTTTATGTGCGTGTAACTTTTTTTTACACATTATTATGTGCTGTTTTTGGTGTCTGCAGAACAGTATTGCATTGTAGGTATCTATTCATCAGTGATTAAACATGAGCAGAGTGCAGTGCATCTCATCTCGACTCACTTCCGTAAGTACCAGATTATTTCTTAAGTAATTTAGTTTAAATGGTTTAGAATCAAGTAGGCTTATATTAATACTAATGATGCCTATGATTGCTACTTTTGTATTTAAGGAATGTCTTGGAATTGATGCATGAGATATGTTAATTGTTGTGTGCTATATGAATCGTTCTCAATAAAGATGACCTTTTACACTACTTTGTGCTGTTTTTTGTTGTAACACATGAAAAGAATGAGTGTATGTTTTTTAAAAAACACTATAGAAGATAATCAATGGACTTCAGACTGGGCTGTTTCAGAGATGATATTTTCTGGATTGCTATTTTCTTTTTGCTATTTACTGCTAGCTTTAATCCTGAGCACTGTCAACAAAACATAATAATGACAAAAAAACCCACAGACAACAAAAAACGTTCATCTTATAATCCTCAGGCCAACATCATGCGATTACATTTTTCCAAAAGTACAAAATAGTACAGTACAGTTTTGCTGGTGAAGTCTTTCATTGACATTAATAGTGTTATTGCGTCCCCTTAACTGTCTTTAAGGCTACAATTTATACAATTTCCTTTCAAAACACTAGCCCTGCTTTCATCAAGCTAGAGTTATAAGGAAAAGCTTATTAAAACAAAGTTTCAGTGGTGTATTGTTATCTTTATGATGTGCTTATTTGTTAAATTGTCACATTTGTGCGTGTCTTGCTCATTCTAGGAACTACTTAGTTTGTCATTACTTGGCTGAAAAGACTGGGACATTCCAGAACATGGACTGCATGTTAATTAACGCAACATTCCAAGTGCAGTACATATGTCGTGCCTCTAGAGGGCAACAGCTACCAGAGAGAACTGACAACATATGCGCAGTAACGAGATTTTTGCATAGATTGATTCATTATATTTCTGCTGCATCTTTGGCTCTCATCACAGGATATTTAGCACAGTCGTTGTGTACAAAGGCAAAGAGCGGTGATAAACAGTGCACTGTATTATACCCAACAAAATCAGAACCTTGAAATAAAAATGACAAGAAGTATAAAGGATTTGCACTTTAGAGAACGCTCAATATAAATACTCAGCATCTGGGCCTCTTGTACAGGTGTGCATGAAGGCACAAGCCAACTGACCTAATTCTTGCAAAACTTGGCAACTGAAGAATATTCACTTGTATTCACACAGTGGTATGTTCCAAAAAAAAAATCTCTTGGTTGTTGTGTTGTCAGCAGTAAATGACAGTGTGACTGATTTGGCACCATGAAAAAAAAAAAAACTGGAATAATCTGGCCCAAAATGTCTTCCAGTTGGGGCACTAATGACAAAATCTGTTGATGTTAGCCATTATGACTTGATGCAGTCCTTTACACAGTACTGAGCTTCATAGCAAAAACACATTAACAGACATGAACACGCATTAAAGGCTAAAGAAGGAGGCTCACAGAGTCTTAATAGGCTTATTGCATAGACCCATCCCCATCTGACAAAATACTCTTAGTATATTTGCCTAAGTGGCCTGTGATACACATGTGCAATCATATCAGTGAAAGCATTTGAGTAACTTTCTAATGTCGGAAGATCCAGATTTATTATGTGCTGTAAAATGAAAGCTTATGTGGTGACGAAGGCTTGTCCTCGTGCTGATCTGATTGCCATTAAAGATGGCGGTAAGAGAAGCAAGAAGTAGATTTTTTATAAAACAATTTAACCAGCTCCATTCTCAAAGCAATAGTAGTTTGCATTGTAGTGTCCTGAAGCATTCATTTAGTGGTCTCTGCATTCAAATGAGCATTCATTTGCTTGCCACGCTGTGGTCCCGCCGAATTTTCAGAACAGGTTTTCTTCCGATCAGCCCTCAGAGGGTGAACCGCATGACATGGTGGAAAGTAAAATGGCTTTGAGTTTAGTCCTTTATTATACAACACCATTCCTCTGAGGCGCCGGGCAGAAACAGCCATTGCTCCACATCAGTTCTTGGTTTAGCGTCTCTAGCCGCTTCTTCCGGCCTTGCCAGCGCCTCGCCAGAGGCTCAAGGAAAAGAGAAACTGATGATAACAGATAACACACACCTGCCAGGTAGAAGGAGCAGTCGTAGGTCTGAGTGTAGTCGTACAGGAAGCCTTTGGGACGAAGTGCAAAACATTAGCCGTATATAAAACTGCTGATTGATTGACAGCTTTCCTTAAATAGTCAATGAAGGTCAGTGCAGAAAAATGCAAACCTTTATTTAAAATCTATTTTTTTCTTTCTTTGCACGATATACTGTAGATCGGACTGAAACCTGACACTTGAGATGATGGACTGATGGAAAAAAAAACAGAATCCCTCCACACCTGTTTTCTGACTCGATATGCTTTTAAAACCATGGCTTGTTTTCACTATGCAAGCAGCACCGGGTTATATCCGGAAAGGCCTTGGGTAGGATAGAAAAATCAGTTTTGCTTCCCTGGCTGCTCATTATTTTTTTGGGGGGGTGGGGGTTGTGGAAGGGGGCCCTGACAAGATGGTTCATGTTAGCATAACTGTGTTACAGAGTTCAGGGGAAGGTCTATACTCGCCTTCCTAAAGAGGCCCCTCTTCAAGACTTGTTTTTCCAAGAACTGTAGTTCACTGTAGAACTGTTCTATGTTAGGAGATTCTGTATTTATGTTGATGACTGAACATACTTAATAAATAGCAGCAAATAAATATATCTAGTAGCCTAATGGAATTTGTTTAGCAATAAATGGTGATGAAAATGAGCCTTATACTGCATATTTGGAAAACTAAAGTTCAAAATGCTTTAAATCTGTCCAGACAGGTAATGCTATTTTTAGGTGGGTTAACAGGTCTCCCATCTGTAACCCTCTTAAACGGAAATATGAAACTGTATGACCTCAGAGTCCCTCAAGCCACACACACAGAAGCAAGCTTGTCTTACACATTATAATGTCCAGCCAAGTCTTTCCAGAGCTTCTGGTTATATTGGTGAGACATCAAGGCTGTGTTCACCTACTGATGTTTATCGCTTTCGTGATCTAGTCAAGGAGTTCATCCAAACTCCACATACCTGCCAGAGGAGGACCTGTTAGACAGCCAAGCCCCACAAAGAACATTGAGAACCCCATCGAGTTGTTCAGCTTTTCAGAGCCCACCAAGTCCACCTGGAAAACCCAGACGGAGAAATTAATAATATTTATAACATATGACATGTGGCTTTTCTGACTGAGCCAGAAATAAATGTACTTTGGTTAGCAAGCTTAAATAGAGACAGATATATATATATATACATATATGAACAATGTAAACATATTTTGTTACAATGCACAACTCTTATTTTCAGCACCACACACATACACTATGGAAAACTGTTTGTAAAAATCAATTCTCTTGCCATTAATCACATTTACTTATATTTACACATAAGAGAAAAGTTTATTTGCATATTACAGTTGCATATATATATATATGTGTGTGTGTGTATGTGTCTGTAATTAAAGCGGTATATATATGTTGTACCAAACCTCTTTGAGTGAATTCCTTTGAACATTAAAAAAAGCATTTGCTTGCCTGCATTGACTTTCATAGTACAGACAAAATACTATCGAAGTTAACGGGGGCTACAACAGTTTCTACCTTCAAAATATCGTATTTTGTGTTCAGCAGAAGAAAGATTTTCATGCAGATTTGGAACAACCAGAAGGTGAGTATAACATTTTCATGTTTGGGGTATTTTCATAAGATATTTTCATAAAAACTACTTCTTACACGCACATTCAGCTAGCATATTTAATGTCTATACGTGCGACTGTTTTCCCCATGGGGCTTTTTAAGCACTAATTCTGTCTATCTGGATCACTGAGAGGGATTCCAGGTTGTAAAAAATATTTGAAAGGTAAAACCTAAGATTCCTTCCAGAGGAGTGGTGTGCTGCAGTGCCCTCTGTCAATCTAGCCCTCTCTCCTTACACTGCAGCAGCACAAGAACTCCACGTATCAGTACTGGAAAGAAGACCTCTCTATGAGCAGGAGTGAAGGAAACTGCATTAGGATATCCCCATTTGTAATGAACAGAAGCTCACATGCTTTTATGCTGCTGGTAACACTGAGAAAAATCACGAAACAACAAACCAAACAAGTGAAATTTCAATTTTAAATTGAACTGAGCATATTATCTATATTTAAACATTTATGTAAGATCTTCGTAAGGCCCAGGCCTGCCAGTACTCACCAGCACAGGAAGTAGGAGAGCCATGTACCCCCCACAGAAGATTGCAAAGAAAATGGCATAGACCATGAGCAAGATGTATGAGGTGGCCAGAGGGGAGAGAAGATTGACCACACCACACAAGATCAGGTAGGCCTTATGGTAGTGATACTTGTGAACCAGATTCCTGTCTGTAACCCAGCCAGATGCAAGTTGGGCCACCGTCTCTGTTATACCTGTTAGACAGAAAAACAGCTGAAAACTGAATACTTAGTATTAGATTCTTTGAGGTTTCATCCTTATATAAAATTGCTGCCTTATGTTAATACTCTGGAATGTTGTTCCGAATCCGTTTTACCACTTTATGTAATATGTAAACGTTACAAGGTTCAAGCTGTGTGACTGTCAAAGTTAAAAATGAATAAAACATTGAAGATCTAAATGGCCAATATATATAGTATATAACTTTCTGTTTTTAGTATATTATTCTATTTCTCCCAACATGGAGAATGAACAGGTTAGTATTAGTTTCAAATATATATATATATATATATATATATATATACATTTAAAAAAAATAAATTAGTGAACAATAGAGACAGTGAAGACTTTTATAATGTTATAAAATCTGTTTTACATATCCTTTTATTTATTTATACAAAATAAATGTTGGACTGCTGAACTATGTTCATCAAAGAATCATCAAAATTGATCTGAATGAATAATTATTAAGCAGCGGAAATGAATATAAAACATTTTTTATAGCCATTTTAAAATTGCACTGTATTCGTAATCAAATTAATTCAACCCAGGTGAGCATAAAATACTTCTTTCGAAAACATTAAACAACCCCAAACCTCTGAACTAGGCACGCATGGTGTATATTTAACAAACCGCTGCTTAACATACTTTAAGTGAATTGACACTTTGCTTGAAACCTCTGGCGCAATCTGTTTTTCAGTTCAAAGATTCACAGTAGAGGAACCGAAGTAATGATAACAGGCTAGTTATTTTGTGGTGTGCCGTACAAAGCGTTCAGTACTTTATGTTTGCTGTTGTCTGTGTATGTGCGTGTGCAGCAGAGCTTTATTGAATAGTCTAGGAAAAGACCTGAGGCAGCACTAGTGCAGATTCATACATACACAACAGATCCAAAATGTAATACTTTCTGCTGACATGTAGGCTGTGACCGTTTACTGAACAAAAAACCACATACACAAGATCATACTCATTCGCAACCTATTAAATCACACTCTGAATATGCTTACACAACACCCAGAGGGGTTGGTATAATCTGACCAGCTCATATAGAACCAATGGCTTGAACTGATGCTTCAGTTTGTGCACATGTGGAGTCATTTATTGCTGGCCAGACATAAAACAAAACAGCTGCTCAATGTTTGCATGTCCTCGGTGCGCCGCAAAAGGTGAGGTCCTGGTGTGCCTCGCTTGGACCCGAAGACATTTTGACGAGTTGTTTGTGTGTTTAAATCCCAGCAGGGCCATTGAGTTTCACAGCTGTTCCTGTCATGCTTTGCACAATGAAACTTCAATACAGAATCTCAGTGACACAAAGTAGGATCCTAGTCCACAAAACTCTGTAGTGTATAGGAGGACTTTCACCGGGGTAATCGGGCATGTGACAGGTGTTTGTGTCTTTGTGTACTTCACTCAGCGGACACAAAAGGACTGGACGAATGCAATGTCCCCACTACATCAAAGACAGACAATAGGCCCTCACTGAGGTACAGAGCGACCAAATGCATGTCCGATCGCTACCAGCTCATTAAAACACAAAACGTGTTTGGCTCGTCTCTGCACTCTCTTTTGTCTGCATTGCTGCCTCGGTGGCGCGCCACACAATGTCAGCCACTTCAGAATTGGGCACTGAACTACCAGGCCTCACGGCAGCTACTTGGACTGTTGCTTAGCGACTTCCCTCGGCTCGTCGACAGTGAGTGACCTGCCACGAGGAGACTGAGCATTAGTTCCCTGCTTACCCTATCCGATGTGAAAACAGCTTTCAAAGTGCGGGTGGTGGTAAGGAAACATTTTGGAATATTGCGATTGCCTCAATTTGTGCACTATTTGTAGCCATTTTGTAGTATTCATATTGCAAGTATATACCAAAAATTCCTAAAAAGAAAAAGTCCATCTCCATGTTTAAAGCACTTAATTAACCAGAAAATAGGGGAGGGTGTATTAGACAGACGCGGGGTCACAAAATGACCATATAAAGTTCAGACACTAGACAGTAGAGTACATGAATTAAATTTTTCTACTTAAATTTTGATTATTTATTTTCTATTTATTCATTTGAATCAAAACAATCCATATTGTACAATGTGCTATATAAATAAAGGGGCTTTTCATAGTGCATCGAAAACTATTAATCAGTTTTTGACAATTTAAATCAGGCAAACTTGGCACAGAAAATGATTGAAAACAACAAAAACCAAGCAGCCTACAATAAGTGATGCTAACTTATAAAAACACACTTTTCTGAGCCATTATTTCATTGATTTATAAATTCAAATGATGTTTGCTTTAAAAAAAAGGCTAAATAAATTAGAGACACTGATACATTTTATGTGTGATTCCAAAAGGTGACTTTTTGGGCCACCATAGAAAGTATAGGTATGTACTGTAACATGTAATTTATTTTGACAAAATAGTTTGTTAATTTATTTATCTTTTATCAGCCATACCATAAAAATAACTAACCACTCATCATATTGGTCAAAATTTCAATAACAGTACATTTACAATTTTAACATGAAGCATGAATGTGGAATAAATTGGACAGTGTGTTATAAAAACATAAATAGCTATTGTTATTACTATTGTCCTCTTGCACTATTGCAACACTATTTTCTCATTTAATACTGCAAAGCTGCTTTGATACAATCTGTATTGTAGCGCTATATAAATAAAGGTGAAGAAAAACAACAATAGACAAGTTGCAAAAAGTGAGTCTTTGTCTTGCTATGTTGTTTTCACGTTTTAAGTGTACCTTGTATTTCTTGTTTCTCTAAAGAGCACCCTTAATATCTCGATAATACTATCATTTAGTAAATAAATAAATGAAAAAAAAAAATGTTTGAGTAAACATATTCACACTCTCCTTCATTAACTGTGGAATTATTGATAGGACACTTACAAGCCCCCTGGTTTTAGCCACTATGCCAAAGTTCATTTTTTATGTAAGAGCACCCATTGCATAACACTGCAGAATTTAAACTGCTCACAAATAATTAATGTGAAGTTGGCTGCGTTTTTGCATCAGCCCTTTAAAGCCCATATTAGAGCACTTCTTGCTGCAAAGCACAATGGCCGCAGTGCATCTATCAGGTATGGCTCTATGGCTTTCCTGGAATGCATCCCCAATGAAGACAGAAAAAAAAATCCCAGCTTCACTAATGACATGCTGTCCACAAGCACTGTCATTACACAGTCTTTTGTCTCTCCATTTCTCCACAGCATAGCTCAGCAGCGCTTACGTCCTATTGATTTCTTCTACTGTTACACATTATTAGTGTACAGTTGAACTGTTGCAGTCAGAGAACAGCAATAACAAACATGCTGACTAGAGGACATTTTGTGCAATAGGTAACTTTTTAATTTAAATCATCGTATAACCTTTGTCACTAATACTTTATATAATTTCCTTGCAAAAACAAAATTAGTTCTGTAAAAAACACTTAATACTTCAAATAGATGATGATACAAAAACAAGACTCTAGGGTTACATGGGTTGATCAAAGGTAATATGACTCACCAGCCACAGAGATGATGAAGGAAGCATCCATAGGGTCGATGCCCAGGTTCCGGGCCCTTGCAGACAAATGGAAGTAAGGGATAAAATATGCCAACTGACTGAAGACCAGTGACCAAGTGTAGATGCAAAAGAAAGGGTTCTTCAACAGTGAGAAGTCCAGCACCTTTCTGGGGTTTTCAGGAAGATTTTCTGTTCTGCTGTTGTCAAGTAACGAATCCACAGGAGAAACCCCATTTATTTCGGGGAACGTTTTCATTTGGCTGCTGTCTGTACTGTTCACCCCATTCTGGATGGATTTTTTGAGTTCCAGATGTGGGAGAGTGTTGTGTTCGTGAACGGGGTTCTCTATTACAAGTGTATCCCTGTGAATGGGAGGTGAGTTTTCTATTTTGGAAGTGCCATTGGTGTTGCCATTCATATGGTTTTTAAGAGGATCTTTCTCAGATCCAGCTTTGTGAAGAGTGGAGTTTGACATGGGTGAAGCTGAAGGTCTAATATTAATGGGCCGCAAAAGCATCCCAGAAGCCACCAGGTTCAGCATCAAGCCTCCCAAAATCAAAAGAGCTCCTAGATACAGAAGAGAAACTATTCAAATATAATAATATTTGAACATGTTATAATAATACTTCTTCCTTTACTGTAATATCAGGACACCCTGACATTTTTTAATTTGTACTTTATTTTTTTAATTTAATTTATTAAATAAAATTAATTTTAAAACATACTTAAAAATATTGATGCATAGCATTTTTTATGTATTTCCAGATAAAGTATTAGATTAGAAAAAAAAATTACTTAGTCTTAAAAAAAATAAAAAAATTATTAAGTATAAATATAATTCTATTACATTTCTATTTCAATGTTTTTCTTTAAACTCCTAAAAACCTCCACTTGTCCAACACTTCATCATGAAAGATCATGTGACACTGAAGACTGCAGGAATGACTGCTGAAAATTAAGCTTTTTTCTCACATAAAAAAAAGAAATAGTTTATTTATTAGTTAATAAATAGTAATAACATGCCATAACGTGACTGCTTTTATGAAATAAATGCAGCCTTGGTGAACATAAAAAAACATTTTTCAAAAATCTTAAAAATTCATATACAGTAGCCAAAACCCCAAACTTTTAAGAATTAATATATAAATCATATACCAGTTAAATATCTAAACTGATATTATAGATTTTATAATAATGTAGCTGAAAGCCAATTACCCTGCCAAGCATACTGATCCAAAAGCAGCTGAGTGAAGGGAGCGAGGGCAAAGGTCAAACCCATGCCAGAGCGTCCAATAGAATATGCAGTTGCCAGCCTCTTTTGGAAATAGGTCACTGTTACAACAGATGTGGCCTGATAAAGAAGAGCAAAACCGAGACCTGGAAAAAATCAAAGATTTATGGAGTTTTTTTACTCTATAGTATCTATACTTATTTTTCATATAAAACAAAACTCACCAACAACTATCCCCATGCTAAAGTAAAGGTAGATCACACTTGTGGCAAATATGCTGGAGATAAAGCCGGCGCTGACAAAAAGCGCCCCCACTATGGAGGTAACCCGGTTCCCCAACTTGGCACAGGCCACCGAGGCCAAAGGACCTAACGGGGCAAAAAACAAAACTGGGTTGATGACCTGTCATATTGAATGGTAGATGGTTGCTATGGAGATAGTACCTCCCGAAAGCCTGAGGCTGGACATGATGGATCCAATCCAGCTGATGCTCTCAGACGAGCCTCCAAACTCATCCTGCAGTGCCACAAAGAAGATCCCAAAGCTCTTCAATGTACCCATTACCAACACGTTCACCTGAGAAAACACCAGGAGATTCAACCGATTTCAGCTCAGCACAGATCATCTCGATTTTATCTCAGCAAAGAAGCTCTATTTCAGAGTCTCTAACAGCAGGATTCATGACATACCAGGAAACAATGCAGAACCACCATCCAACCCCAACCGCCATCTGGTGGATCCACATAAACAGCCTCCTTCTTTTCCTTCTTCATGGCCTTGGCTTTTTGTTCAGAGCAGGTGTTTTTAGCAGCCTTGCCATCACTGAAACAAAATCCACTTAACATCAACCAGTGAGAAATGAACTTTCATGAAATTTTTACCTCTTCACCATCTAAAACATACAAATAAAAGGCTTCCAAAAACACAATTATTGTACCACAAATACACTAAAACACTGATAAAAAAGAATGTAAAAATGGCAAATGTGATAGTTAATTTTTAATCTAGTCTCCTGTTAATCTTCTATCTCCTTTGCCCTTTTTACATTTGGACCCAAATACAGTATAGCCAGCATAATGTGGTTTGATCCGGTGTTATCTGTTAAACATTTTCTAAACCCAGAATGCAGTGGACCGTGATGACATCAGTACCATGGGTTCTATTTAGAGTGGTTAAATTTTGAGTAAACATGAGGATGCCACTGGTTTAAACTGGTTAAGTGTGCTGGATCCGGGCCTTAGACTTCTTTATTTACAGCTGATAGAGCTGAATACAATGTGTGTCTAGTACAGTGTTAAAAATGACACTGAGAGACTGAGCGAAAGAACGGTCAAAGGCTAACGGGTTCGTTCAAACAAACACCTGGCGGGAAGTGAACCGAACGGCGAGCCCCTGTGCAGAGATGATGGATCGTTTGGATTATTTAACAGAGATAACGCTTGCTCAACTACAAATACTGAGCAATCAAATTCATCACCTCAGGTACTTCCAGCTGAATCAGGAACACAAACCTGCTGATCTGAAAATGTATGCATGCAAGTAACTGTATAGAAAATATACACTTTTTGTAAAAGTACATTTCGCTCAAATTATATGCCACCCACTTACATTCATTTTGTTTCAAACCTGTATAATTTTCTTTCTTTTGCGGAACACAAAAAAGGAGACATTTATCATAATATCTAAATTAACACTGGACGTACATGTACAGTGAAAGTTCAAAAATCAATAAAAGGGAACCATAAAAGCACAAAAATAAGCATAAATGCAGTACATTTCAGACCTTAGGGAACCATTCAATAGCTTTAAATGAGAATTAACTAATACTTTACTTCGCTAAACCATGATTCGTTCACTTTCAAAAGAGCAGTTGAAAATACTAAAAGCATCCACTTTGTGTTCCCCAGAAGAGAGAAAGCCGTATCTGGAAATTCATAGCTTCACTGACGAAAACATAACCGTGTCTGACACAAAATATGTGGATTGTAAAGCTCTCGTACATAAAGCTCATGAGTTCAAGTAGTTGGCTGTTCCTTCAAGAGAAAACAGACAAGTGGAGAGGCCAAAGCCTGCAGAAACTGCTTAGAGGATTACGGAGCAATGAATTGGGCCAGTGTGTTGTAAGTGAAAACATTTCCTTCCATGTGCTTACCGAGGGCCACCCCGGAGTGTGTCTGTACATGTGTGGGTGCTGGCATGCATGCATGTATGTCAGATCACAAGTGTGCATGCCTCAGTTCGAAGGGTAAGTGTAGAAAGTTGCATCAGAAAGGTCTACCATCCAACCCTTTTAACACCTGTCTTACCTGCCTTACCTGTTTTAAATATCATATCACTGTTGGTGCAAGAATTAGAAAAATTGGATAAAAGATGTTTGAACCTTTTCTGAGAAAACAGAACTGAGGAGATTCCCGTGTGTTGCAGGCAAAAACCGTAAAAGGCAATAAATGCTAATCTGGGATCTCCAGTGGGGTGACTGTCTTACTGTCTTTGATGCAGTCACCTTCAGTTACGAACCCCCACCTTACCCCTCCCTTCACAGAGCCCCCCACCTCTCACCTCACGGCAGCTCATCAGGAGGGTTACTAGAAAAACCACCATGATGGTAATAACTCGTGGATTAAATGGTCTCGGTTTCACAGTAGACGGGTATATTGTTAAGACATTATTACAAACTATTATAGATTTGAGTTTACATCCAAGAGGTGTGTCTCCCAGCAGAGGCAAATGGAAATGTCCGGCCAGCTGCAAGAGATCTGCCAACAGATCTAAGGCTTGGGTGTTTTACAACCTACCAGAAGGGTTATGTGTGTGCGTTGGTCTGTGTGTATATAAGGAAAAGTTTGGACAGTTCTTTAGGAATTTCTGTAGAAGGAAAACTCTGGAAAACTTCCAGGCCTCTTCCATATGATTAGCATGTTTTTCTGATCAGGTATGCATTATTGTCTAATAAAAATGAATTGGCTTGAGTATGATTTATTTTAATTGGAACTGAATGAAATTCTCATTTCTCAAATTATGTAATGCATTTTTGTAAATTGAAACTAAATGTTTAAATCATGTAATTGCTTTAATATTATGTCTTAGTTTATCAACGCTATGCACTCTTTTAAATTAAGGACTGAATTGGATTTCACATTGTTAAATTATGTAATTGGCTGAGATAACTGTTCCTGATGAATAAATTAATTCTTGTTTACATTTTAGACTGCCGAAATCTTTGTCACTAGTAGTGTGTGTGGAAGGCTTTAGCGCGCATAAATTTCCCGGCCAGGATATGCAAACTAGGGGCACAATTAGTGGAGCAGAGAGCACGTTTTATCTGGAGGACCCTTGATTCCTGATATCGCTGAACTTGACAAATTGGGTAGGACAAGGACCAAGTATACTAAACAATACGGACTCCCTCCAATCCCTGAGCAAGTTCAGACTGGGTTTGTGTTTTTACGGTACTGCATTTCGGCTGATGACAGACCCAGATAGCTTTAGGTCCACCATGGAACGGAGAACAGAAAGTATGGTATATCTAGAATAATCGAGTATTTAAATTAAAACAACTCAATTCAAAGTCATCATTCTAAATCTAAGAGTATAGTCTAAACTTAATAATAACTTAAAATTGGAGACAGATTTAAACAAGGTAACCTCAAAAGTAAAAGTAAAATTAAAAGTAAAACTTAAGAATCAACATTGTAACTTTGTAACTTAAAACCAAAGTAAGAATTCCCTAGGAGTGTCTTCTCTGTAGAGCCGGGAGGTGAAACACGTATCCAGCCAAAATAGGGTGAACCTTACACAGGTGTGCCACATCAAGATGCTGATCTGACATCATGAGTAGTGCACAGGTGTACCTTACTCTGCCCACAATAAAAGGCCACCCTGGAATGTGGAAAATGCCACAGATGCCACAAGCATTGAGGTAGCATGCAATTGGCATGCTGACAGCAGGAATGTCAACTAGATCTGTTGCTCGTGCATTGCATGTTCAATTCTCAACCATAAGCCGTCTCCAAAGGTGTTTCAGAGAATATGGCAGTACATCCAACCGGCCTCACAACCGCAGACCACGTGTAACCACACCAGCCCAGGACCTC
>JAUCMT010000154.1:10382209-10406812 GCA_032357475.1 Enteromius thamalakanensis | reverse complement strand
ATAAGGGAAAAGTTTGGACAGTTCTTCAGGAATTTTCTGCTTAACAGATGCCTCCTCTGTCTTCGATGTGAGACAGTTGAAACTGAAATGAAACTCTCATTTCTCAAATTATGTAATTGACTTAAGTATGCATTCTTTAAACTGAAATTGAAACTAAATGTTTAAATTATGTAATTGGTTTAATATCATGTCTTGATTTATAAAAGCTATGCATTCTTTTGAATTACAACTGAAATTGAGTTTCACATTGTTTAAATTATGTAATTGACAACTGTTCCTGGTGAATAAATTAATTCTTGTTTAAATTTTAGATTGCCGAAATCTTTGTCACTAGTAGTGTTTGTGGAAGGCTGTAGCGCGCATAAATTTCCCGGCCAGGATATGCAAACTAGGGGCACTGTTAGCGGAGCAGAAGAGCACGTTTTATCTGGAGGACCCTTGATTCCTGATATCGCTGAACTTGACAAATTGGGTACGACAATGACCAAGTATATTAAACAATACGGGTTCCCTCCAATCACTGAGCAGGTTCAGACTGGCGGGTTTGTGTTTTAACGGTACTGCATTTGGCCGATGACGGACCTAGATAGTTTTAGGTCCAAACAGGAGAACAGAAAGTATGCGTATCTACAGTAATCAAGTATTCAACAGAAAGTAGGTAACAGAAATTAAAACAAGTTAAAAGAATCAAGTTTGGAAATTTAAAATCAGCAATCAAACCTAAGTTTAGTATTGCAATCTAAATTTAATAAGTATTTAAAATTGGAGTCAGATTCAAACGAGGTAAATCTCAAAAGTAAACGTAAAATTATAAATTAAACTTAAAACCCCAAAATTAGGAATTCCCCAGGAGTGCATTCTCTAGCTAAGGAGCGAGGCATGCGACATCCGCCCAAAATAGGTGGGGTTGTGTGACAGTCATGCAGAACTTGTCTGGTTGCTTTTAATGTTGGAGCAAAATTAGTATATGGTGGTTGTTTATTAAAAAATGCAAAACATACACCTTAAAAAAACTAATTTAGCTTTCATAATAGGCAGTTAGAGAATAAGACTTTGAAAAGGATTTACCTGTGTTGCTCTTTTGGCAGCATAGTTGTTGCATAGGAAGATGAAGGACCTTTCAGGCAACAGTTTATTTACTCTGTCATCTTCTGCACTGGAATCTCAACTTGCAGATCTTGCTTTTGACGAACCTGTTACACAAACTCTGTTATAACTTACTATCTTAAGAACCTTCCCTAAGGAACAATCTCTTGTCATTGGGTGTCCAATGTCCGTGTCTTTTGAATAACTAAGAGATTTCATGCATGCTGACAAATAGATGACGCAGTCAGTCTTACATTCATTGTTAGAGTTGTCTGACTGGGGGTCACAAGCTTTCATAAATGTGTTGATTTCTGTGGCGCATGCTGCTTTTGTATCAAACTTTTTAAACAGTGGTTATGTTGGCATATCTGTGTGAAACTTTACACTACTATGACTGTGGACCCTCTTACCTTATGTTGCGTTTGTGCAGAAGGTTGGCCTTTTTAATTAGGTATATAACCACAATTTAACTAAGAATTGCATTACATTTTTAAATCTCACTCAGTAATGAATCTGCAGTCTTGCTATTTTGACACTGCAGCCAGCTGAAGGAAATGACCTCTCCATTGATTGACTGCAATGTTTTCTAAACACATTCACAGAACTGCATTACCAAACATTACCCACCAGTGTCTTCACATCAAACATTTAAAGTCTAGGTTTTTTTTGTTACAATGTAAAACATACTAGTTAAGATGAAGTAGGCCTAATTTAAGAGCATGAACTAACTTTGGGAGAAAGTGTCCAATTTACATTCCAGTATCACTCTTCAACGTTGCCATAAATAATAACCTCGTGACTTGTAAGTTCTACTTAAACGTTTGTAAAAGGTTTGCAACCATTTAAAAATTCTCACTGGGAACGCACCGCTCAGGACATCCCACACAGACTACAACCTTATCTTTCCTCCCCATCCTCAACCATCCTGTACGACAACTAAACGTGCAGTTTTGTAGTTAAACCTCCAAAAACTTAGGCTTAGTTCATATTCATATGACACAAAGCAGAGGCGAAAATCATTAGGATGTTACACTTCTGCACTTACCTCAAACGTCAGAGAACCGATGCTGTCTCGAGCTGTCCGCAGCCGCATAGCGCTCGTGTGTGGATCGCGCGAGCCCAGCGGCGTTCATGTGAATGCGCGCTACTGGAGTGCAGTACTTTACTCCTATCGATATCAGTCGATAGAAAAAAAACACCGTCAGTCAAACCTCCGGGATTTTAATGATCATTGCTTCGTCTTCTGATAAAACATATCGGCTTTTATTGTTTTTTTCTCCTTCTCTCTTTTGTATTAAGGCTAGCTACAATTTTGGGAGATAAAATAAATAAAAAGTTAATCATTAAAAAGTTATTATACCTGTCGTTTATAGCCTTCTCGTTCGTAATACATTGTTGCATATGAGTTTATTTAAAAATTAAATAACAAAACATTAAGAACGTCGTATTTTATATATTTGATATTTTAAAAGTAGCCTAAGTAAAGTGAATTACAAACTAGCCAGGTTACTTTATATAATTATGGTTTCATGAACACAGAAACCCCTTTAGGATAATAGGCGTTTTAACGCAAGCCGTTGAAATCAAGAGTCAAAAAACTCATATCAAATTGAAGAGAGAGAGAGAGAGAGAGATTTCGGATGTCTTACTTTTGAACTTGCAGCTGAAAATATCATTTTGTGACCTGTCAACGACTATTTCGCTAACGCAAACAGAAAAAAAAAGTCTGGCTTACCATTTTTACAGAAACGATATCAATCATTTTATTCCAGGAGTTACTTGTTAAGACTTGATCTGAACAGACGTCTCCTCACGCGCGCATCTACAGTTGTGCTGCGGGCAACATCCGTGGATTCCCCGGTGACAGCTCCTCCTATGTGGTGGTATGTCTTATCAAAGTCATCCCTGACCATGGCTTGACTCCCTGTGCTTTATTTCTTCTTCTTAATTTGCCCCCAGCCTCAGAGTTTCTCGGGGGTCACACATGACCCCTCAGACCGGCACAGATCGGATGCAATGCTCTCAGGCTGTGCAGAGCCAAAGACGGCCCCTAGTGCATTTAATGACCATGTGACCGGAACTTAAAAGCTAAGTATTGAAGTGGAACTAATTACAGAGGCTTTCCTGGACTGTGGCTATTTGAAAAAGGTCAAAGCACTACACTGTGACTGCTTCAGGGACAGGTATTCAGATAAATACCACCATGTGGGGAAAAAATATAAAAGGCACTGATGTGAGATGCACAGGCCCTTAAGGCTTTTAAAGCCAGGTTAATCTTTGAAGTTTTTAGGAAAAACACAGGTAAATAGACTAGGCTTTCCTACAAGTTCTATACCTGTACATTTTAATACTGTAATCTCTGACATTGCCATGCAAGTCTTTGCATCTCTTCTTATGTTCATAAATATTATATAAACACATCTGCTGTATTCTGACATGTTAACCAAAGAGCACATCTGCTGTTTAAAGCACACACAAACCTTCTACATGTACAGCATATCACAAAACTAGCAAACTATTTAAAGCTGCAATTTAGATAATACAATGCATTTTCAGCATTATATTCTATATTGTGTGCTGGTTTTAAAACTGTATTTCCGCTTAACAGTCATGCAACTGTGCTAGGACGACACACACACTTGCTTTGATGATTATATAGTTTTCTATTCTCAGTCCTGTTTTTGTTCTTAGAAAAGAAAGTTATACATTCACAACAGGAAACAAGAATAGTATATTTCAGTTATTTGTAAAATAAAACAAAAGCAGCCTAATAGTAGCCTAATGTTAAACGGTATGTTTGACAGAAATTACTTAACCTAAGGAGGCTGAGAAAACTGTCTCAACTTTAATACCTTGCCATTGTTAATCATGCACATGAACTAGAACTCATAATGATCAATTCAACTATTCTCTGGGAGGTACTTAATGAATGTAAAATCATTGTGATTATCTAAAACACGTAACAAATACTGCCCCCTTCTGAACACACTATGGTACTTCATCTAAACACCTCTCACAAAATGTGCGAAATAGACTCCGTAAGAATTAGTTTACTTAAATAACACAATTTATTTAATGGGAAACAATAGTTTGACCAAAAGAAAAGCACAGTAAACACATCTAAACTACGGTTGAAAGAAATGACATATATTGATAAAGAAATGATGGCTTAATCATGGACACAAATATACAATGGTTCTTGATATGATGAAAGACATGATGTCAGCAGAGCAGCAAACATCTATATTGCTGACAATAGACCGTTGAAGCTTTTCAAACTCATATAATGTTTACTGCACACATTCAATATATGACAATTACAAATAAACAGAATTTATGACGCCATCTTATGTACAGCCAGTGTAATTGTTCCATGTGTTCTCACCAAAATATTCCTGCAATGACAGAATTACATTAAGGGTACTTAAAATGCACTATTTATCTAAAAAACACTATTTATCATAATCTAATAAACTTTAGTGCTGAGATACAATTTGGAAAGCAGGAGGTACTTAATGGGATAAAAGCAACAGTGAAAGGCTGGAGAACATCCCCTCAGTTCTAATGATTGCTACACCCTTGAATTATACAATTTATTTTGTTATTATTATTATTTATGTCTCTCAAAATTAAGCTAAATCAAGTTTCAGGAAATGTTCATCACTGGCTTCTTACCCAGAGTCAGACTCCAGACACACAGTAGGAGAGTCAGTGGGGTCTTTGGTAAGAGTAGCAGCTTGTCTAGCCAGAACAGACACAACTCCTCCATGTTCATCAGAAAGTGAGCCACGGCCTGAGATTATAACATTAAAGACGTTGACAGTCACAGTACATGATCATGCTCAAATTATGGGAAGCAATGAAAAAGATTTCAGGCATTCAAGAAAACCCATATAAAAGCAAAATTCTGTAACCTCTATATTTTATTAAACAATATGTTATAATTCCATACCGTCTTGCTCATGTATATATAAAATAATGAGGGACTAGGTCATTTTCACCTATAAGGAGCTTAAATTAAATATTTAGTTGTGCATGTACTCATGAGTTCAATTAAAACACGATGACAATATAACAGTAAACATAACACAAACGTTTTCGATCGGGTTGTAAAGCTGTCTATTTAGCGTAATAATAATGTTCCACGTTTTCTTCTGCTTTTTAAAAATAACCGAGTCTCATTCAGAACTTTCATATTTATCGGCTATACAAAACTATAACATAAAACGAATGCTGCAAAAGCACGCAAATACAACAACACTGTCATTATGACCTAACAGTTAGTGAATAAACGAGACGGAATGATACTTACATCCTAAATTATGGCCTTGAGCGTCTGTGCACAAAACCCCAACGATGGCAGGGTTTTTCATTCTAGTGGAAGAAAACAAGTCAATAAAGCAACACCAAAAATAAGTATGATTTGGTGGGGAAATATACATTTTAACGTACGTATCATCAAGATGCTGCTCCAGTGCACCCTCCATAATAACGGCTTTAATTATGTCTTTAAATTAACCAAAATATTGAAGAGAGAGTAGCAGCGAAATTTATTATTTGTATCACTTCCGGGATGTCAGCTGACATTCTAACACGGGACTCCAACGCTACGGCGTCCTCTAAGGACAAAATACCAAACGCGAATATGCTTTAGCGCCATCTAGCTCATAATCAAATCTTATCAGTAATTAAAAAATACAGGCTCACCCTCGTCGTGTAGCCTGTAAAGCATTATGGGTTTTAATGTAAATAAACATTGATTGCATGCATATAAACAGGGAAGGTAGAACCACAAACCAGCTAAACTGTGCTAAAACACAGCAACCAGCCAAAACCCAGAAATGTAAACTGAAGTGCAGCAAAGTTCCACTTGATCCTTGATTAAAAACCCATAGGAACATCTTGAGGGAGTTTTGATGAGACGGCTGCAGCACTGTATTGTTATTTAGTGGATGATCACATATGATCCAGTGGCTAGTTCAACATCTTCCTTCCTCTTCTTCCTTTTTATAAATAATGCATTCCTAAAAATTCTTTAAAGGGCAAATTCATCCGGTTAACATTTAGCTGTCATTGTCAATGAGAACTCTCAGGGGGAACGTATGAATGTTCACTGTTGATATCTCTCTAGACGACCCCATGCTCTGACCAAGAGGAGAACAAAAGGCCAGTCCTGCTCCTCACCATCAATTGTATTTGAGAAGAAGTTCTTTATCAGAAACCAATGCAGTTTTCTCTATTTTGAACTCATGATAGTGAGGCACTCTCTTTTGTGTCTTGTGGTTTAAGAATTGCTTCTAAAAGGCTCTTTTAAACATTATATAACATATAATATATGTTTAACTGTGTAGCATATATGTACTGAAGATTATATACAGTCTACCACTACAATATGTGTAATGTGTTAAGCATACATCAAGTTACTGAACTCAATATACATGCAAATAGGATGAGGCAGAGCAACATCGACCATTTCTGTCTCTCTAGAGCCAGTTTGATCATGTTAATGTCTCCAGAATGCATGCAGGTTTTTTTGTTTATTCACAGTTTTGATATGAGGTCTATTTGACACACCACTGCTAATTGCAAAAGACATACATTAATTAATGGTCTTACTGTGCCAAAAATGATCACTTTATTAGTGTGTGCTGCTGCATAATAGCCTAATTCAAAAATATGCATTAAGAGAACTGAATAAATGTAATATGAAGTAATACAAAAATAATAAGTTTATTCAAAATGCAATTTTATTTGAACAATTATTCTCTTTTCTTTTGTTTGGCTCAGTTGTCAAACTATTATGAAGTTATGCTTAACAGCTTTCAGACTCTTTTAGTTAACTTGTATTCTCGCCTACCGGCAACGCTGGATGATTTCTGCCCAGTCCTGTGCAGTTACAGCCAAGTTGGTCTGCTGACAGGGCAGAAAGTTGCAATGTAATTATGTGGCCTGGGCGTCAGTGACATCCATCACTTTCACTGCAGTCAAGTAATGCACTGCTGACTAACCAATGGCATTTTCATGCTCTTGCTAAACGTAAATCAAATCCCAACAGAGATAGGACTGACATTTTCCACCCCGCTATCCTTCACTCCAATTGCCGTTAGGTCCAATATTTTATTAAGCTATCATTTCAAGTAAGCTCATTGATTCTGTATAGCTTCATTTCATCACGTAGCTCCATTCCTAAGGCTTTGATGAGGAGGTTCATGCAGACTATATCCACATTTGCTTCAGACTTTATAAGGCCATGCCCTAATTGTCTGTTATAAAGCATAATTAAAATACTTAGAAACAAACATGCCAACAGCTTTTATGAATTGCAGGCATTCCAATTTTGAATAAAACTGCAGAGATTTGTGGATTTCGTCAGGCAGCGATGCATTATAGGCCTTCCGATGGCCTTACGGCAAAATCAGAAAGATGAGACCAGATTGAATTTGACACGAGAAACTGAAGAGTCCTTATTTTTAAAGAGTCCCTTCGTAGAAACGTACTGTTTGTAGCGAGTAGGGCTTATGTGTCCATGATGAGATATAATTACTCTTGTTACTGCTGGGTCAAGGAAATTTTCAGGCTTTAGAGGACATGATGTCCAATGCGTTTAACCATCTGTGCCTGACTGGCACATTTAAGACTTGTAAGTAGGAAATTGTCAGTGAATGACAGTGCATATTATGTCACGAAGTGACTGTAGGCTTAAACGTCTCAAATGAATTGACAAGTGCTTAATTTGTTGTGATTTACCTGCGAGCTGCATCATATTGTCAGGAAGCAAAAATAAATGCTTCTCTCGTCAACCCCTTGCGCTGATGACTCATTTCCTATGAACTTACTTGACTTGTGTTGGTACTCTGAAACTTGGCTGCAAGTCTGACGTTACTTTGGCACTGTAAAGGGTGATGAATCCTAGTGATTAGAATGAGAAGGTGATAATTATTGCTCGTGGACTCCTGTAAAATGAACAAGGGCCTAGTGGAGACGTTAATGAGGGAAAGGGGAAAAAAACTGAAATGACTTTAACAAGCTGTGCATGAAACCGGATTTGTAGAGGATATTAAATGATGAAGGTGTGAAGAATGGAGTAAATCATTTTGAAAATGTATTTTCAAAAGATTGTTAAAGAATTTCAGAATTCTCACAGCTCTTACATCATTACATATCCTGTCATATTTTAAAATATACCTAAATATTCCTTTAAAAGTGGCATAAATTAGGAAATTGTATTGCAAATAATATTAAACTACCTATATGTCTGGGGACATATAATATACATATATTTACAAAATATATAAAAATGGTCAAAAATACATATATATGTATATATATATATATATATATATTTTTTTTTTTTTTTTAATTCTTAATTTTTTCTTTTTTTTTCTTTATTAAAGCATTTAAAATATACTTTGCTCTCCATTCATTATAATCCAACAAAAGACATCCACATATGTCCCATTTTATGTAAAACTTTATTTGTTTTCTATAGCACGCGTGTAACATATCTTAAAATCAGTATGGAGCATTCAGAATTTTAAAGTTATTAAAAATTATTAAAAATATTACTAAACCACTGAAAATGAGACTGGAAATGTAAGCCTATTTTCTTGCCCCATGAGTGCATATTGAAATATTTTATTTAATGAAGGTTGAATCCTTTTCATTTCAAAAATTTATTTCACAGACATTTACTTTTTACAGCATAGCACATATTTAAAATGTATTTGTAAACGTAAAATGGATTTTTTAAAACCTATAAAACAGAAATATATATTTTAAAGGAATAAATTTACGATAAAGCAAATGTAAAAAAATGCAAAATTCTGAGGCCACTAGTATTTTCAACAACAAAAAATTGCTTTAAATCGGTTATTTCTATCTTTAGCGGTAACGTGTCGGTTTGAAATATCATTTCCAAACATTATTTTTGTTTTGCATTATTAATTATGTTAATTGTAATAATGCAGTGAGATTATTGTCTGCACAAGGACTCTGACAACAGCCAGTGCTCCACACAGAGATCTGATCTTCCAGTCTGTCTGGAAGGACATGAAGTAACAGAACAAACTGAAACAGACTAAATCCAGAAACAAATTGGCAATGTCTTCAAGATGCTTCAAAAAATCTACCTGCAAACCTACAGTACTGTTCAATGTTTTAGACACTTGTGTAAAAGTGCTGTAAAATGAGGATGCTTTCAAAAAATAATGCCATAAATAGATTTAATTTATCCATTAACTTCTATTAATTAAATCAAATTAATATGTGGTATTACAGCTTTTGGTAAAAAACAGCTTCTGTTCCGAGGTACACTTGCCCATAGTTTTCAGGTAGCTTTCCATGTATCTTGGAGACATTGCCACAGTTCTTCTGGATTTAGTCTGTCTCCATTTGTTCTGTTACTTCATGTCATTCCAGACAGACTGGATGATGTTCAGATCAGATCTCTGTGTGGAGCACTGGCTGTTATCAGACTCCATGTGCAGACAATAATATCACTGCACTCATTACCCTTATTTACCACTCATATATCAGCTGTAATTTTATTAATCTATAATAAAAACTTCTTATTTAAAATTATATTCAGTATAAATGTGATTTCACCAAGTACAAGATGTTCCTAAATCAACAAGGAATAACATTCCAATCAGAAGTGAGGAATAACTTTTTTGGAAATATCTGTTTTAGGCTTATAATCATGGTTAGGTGCTTCTACACCCTTGTTAAGCACCTATAATTTCCCACTGAATATAGGCATACATTTTAGGTTTGGGTAAGTTTAAGGGTAAGGATTGGGATAAGTTTATATTTTTGGACAGTAATGTTGACCCAGGATCAACAAAAGATGTGGATCCAGGATCATGTCTTACTTGGTAAAATCACGGTGACCGTGCGCACATCAGAATTCAACCAAGGGATGCTTGAGCCTTATTGATGGGGGCATACAAGACAAAAAAAGACTGGCTAATAATGCTGTTCTAAATTTAACTCGGCTGATTTATAATCACACAAATCCAATGAAAAATGTACTATTCTAGCTGGTGTCATTAGGAAGCATTTGCTTTAAGTGAAACGTCCAGTGAGGTCTCTTCTCAATCATCCGGTCCAGCGTCATACAGAAAGAGATGACGAAGTCCCTGCGGAGGTGTGGTGGGGGGGAAGAGAGGGGCGAGGGGAGATAAAGAGAAAGAGAGATGGAGAAGGAAAGAGAGAGACAGAGCCAGACCTCAGACCTTATTTCAGAAGTTACCAAAGACTCTGAGACAGGAGGACAGAAACAGCCGAGAAGTGAAGTCATCTCAGGGCCATACTAAATCCACCAGGAGCTTCACAGCAAAGAAGAGAGATAATAAGGAGAATTAGAAAAACACATAGAAGAACGCTCAAGCTCTTAGTGTTTGTGTCCCGCTGCTGCTATGAGCAGGGTGTTGATTCTGTCCGTGCTCCTGCTGTCCCTGAGCTGGTGCAGATGTGCCGTCATCACAGGGGTAAGTCTGGCATCTCACAGGATTGACTTTTATTTAACTTAATTGTATTATTTAATGATTTTTTTTTATTGAATTGATTGATGTTTTATTTATGCAATTATACATAAGTTGGTTTAGTATGTTTTGATAATACATTTAAATAATTAATGGTGAAAAAGGTAAGCAGGGGTTTGCTTCTATCCTAAAATGTATTCAGTTCAATTGTGATTTGCCTTAATTTTGCTTATTTGGGCTAATTGTTTAAAACACATGTTTGCTTATGAGCCAATATTATGTCAAATTAAATGACTTTTTTGTAAAAATTGATAATTTAAAAAAAAAAAACTATATAATAATAATTTAAAAAAATTACAATCAAGATCTTCAAACTTTTAGAATGTTTTTTCACATTTTTTTTATATGATGCCTATATTTTACCGTATTTCATCAGGGTTTTTTTTTTCAAACTTTTTTTGATCTATATACTTTTACAGCCCTAATTAACAACCTCCATTTAATGTATATTTTACTGGATATCGTTTAGCATTGCCTTTTCACATAGAATATTAAATATTACTATTGCATCTTTAACAGGGGTGTGTGAAAAGAAACTTACCAAGAATAGTTTTACCCCTTTTTAATGAGTTCCCGGAGTTTCTTGACTCTCGCAGGTTTTGATAGTTCAGAAAGAAAAAGGGGAAAAAAATCAGAAAAAAAGCATTACTCATATTTAATCATAAATCAAATCCAATAAATCAATGGAGTGTAGATACATTAAAAAAGCAAATCACTCATACAAATGAGCTCTCTCATTTACACACGACTTTAACAAAGCCATGTAGGGCTAGATCTATGCATTGGGAATGCATGCCATCGCATATGTGACTTATGTAGTGTTTGTGTGTCAGGCATGTGACAGAGATGTGCAGTGCGGTGTGGGGCTGTGCTGTGCTGTGAGTCTGTGGCTCAGAGGCCTGCGTATGTGCACACCACAGGGGCTGGAAGGAGACGAATGCCACCCGTACAGCCACAAGGTATACACATTCATACAGCCATGAGAAACCCCTCTGGAATATGAGCAGCGATTTGACTGGCTGACCTGAGGCAACCCAGGCCTAACTGTTATGGGAACTGAAAGGGAAAAAAATAGAAACCAGAAGATAAACAGAGGAAAGATCAAAAGAGAAAGACTTATTTTAGACTAGTCAGACCGGACATACAGCTTATAAAGTTGGTCTAAGAAAGAAATGAAAATCATTTACTCACCCTCAAGTTATTCCCAACCAGTTATTCCCAACAAAAGAAACCCCATTGACCTTTTCCTCCACACTATGGAAGTCAATGGGAGGGTTTAGCTTAAGTAAAAAGAAACACATTGGAAACAAGTTCGCAATCTCATTTTAAACAGCTGATCGGATCGTGGAGTAAACATGGGTGACTGCCAGAGATGACTGAGAAAGGCTTTAAAAGAATCTGCTGATAAGAGTAACTGATATTGATCGAATGTCTCACAGATCAGGGCTGTTTATCACTCTGTCGGACAGTCTCAGACTGATACAGAGATACAGAATCTTTTCCATTCAGCTAAGGTTACGAGGCGAGGAGAAACGGATTTGGAGGGTGTTTGTGACTCATTGATGACTAGTAAAACTGACAAGATCCTTAAACAGAAACTTAAGCCTATAGAGGTTTGTAATGTATCTTGATTAGCTTACCCAACGGCTGAAAGACTGAATTAAAATGATATCTTTACAGCAGTCCCAAAGTGTAAATTATTCACATGTGTTGATCTAAACGCTTATTAACTTGTGACTAATGACGTTATCTGCATGTTTTGACTGCAGGTTCCTTTCCCCGGCAAGAGACAACATCACACTTGCCCCTGCCTCCCTCATCTGGTCTGCACCAGGTACAACGACAACAGATATCGCTGCACCAGTGACTTCAAAAACATAGACTTTTAACACTGGAAACTTGAGAGAGAGAGAAAAATGAAGGTGGGGAATACTTGAAAAGGAACAGCACAAGAAGAATAATAACAAGTGCCATAGCACCTTTCTGGTCATGTTCATTTTTCACTCTCATGTACTTTGCACTACAAAAATGCTGCCATCCAGCTGCCCCAGAATTGCAGACACACATTATCCACCGTGGCACAAGGTCTACCTCAGAATCCCTGGTTTACCTTGGCGCCCACTACAGTTGATAGTTAAAAAACGAAGTTAGTTTCAACATCTTTATGTAAGCACACATGCAAAACAGGCATTTTGTAAGGAATGTGCTTAGGCGGGAATTTTCTTTAATATGCTGTGAATTTGTTGAAGGCTTAATTATGGTAATTAAATTATTATCTGTCTGAATGGTCTTTGTGTTTTTCTCAGTATGTAAGTATGCGCTATGTGTGAAACAAACACATTTCATATGAAATATCTGATGCTTAATAAAAAAAATAAAAAAAATCATATTTGTCTTATAAAGTTAACTAAATAATATAATATTTTAAGATTTCAAATTAATTTTCAACATTTTTATACAAAGTTTTAAAATACAAATATAAAATATTGTAAATAAAATAAATGGTTCGTTTACCATGCAGAGTGACACTACAACTATTTGATTTTGGGAATAGGGGGGTCAATATTAAATATATCTAAAATATTCTTTGTGCACACAACAGTCACATTCATTTTCTATTTATAGATGCATGAAGAAAAGATGACTATATAACTGACTTTTTGGAATTTTACTTCTGTTTAACACTCCTGTATGACTGGTTTAATTTGAGTATCCATTCAGAGAATTTGCAAAACTAACATGAAAGACTGTTTATCAGACATCTGGCGTGAATAAAATGGATTCTTTTAACCTCTGACACCTGCAGAGGACAGGTCAACAAACTGCCCAGGAGCTGGATGAAGACAAAGCAAGGGTGAAATGAAATGTCATTGCTGAATTTATTGGTATGGTTGGAAAGGTGGTAGATTTAAATCCTATTCAATACTAACATAATTCATTAAACATAACTGGTGTTAACTAAAGGAAATACAGCATTGCACAATTTGGTTTCCACTGATTTTCAACATCCAACTACAGTTTCATAACTCTCCCACACCGAGTCCTAAATGGTTTCAGAGTAAAGAGTTACAATTCTATAGACATTTTCAGGCATTTATTATAATACATTTTTGATTTAAGAAATTTTCAAGAACAAAATAATGGTGATATTGTTAAATCTCGCGTGTGTTTATGCTGGTGCTCTCATAATAGTGAAATATAATACACTTTCCTCTACTGTGACTGAACAGTTTGAAGTAGCATCAGTGTCTTTTGAGTTGTGTATCTGCAAATTGGCATAAAGTTCAGATGAATCCTGGAAGGGCTTAAACTCCACCGTAGTGTAGATGATGCCATTCTGCTCCTGTGAATAGACAAGACTTGATTACATTTCAGACTCAATAATTCAATCTATCCAGAATCTAATTTTCCCTGTTCAGGATGATGACAGTACTTAAAGAATAAGCTGTTGTGGCTTAACTAATTATTCACCAAACATTGATTTTTACCTCAGATTAAACCTTACTGATAGCACATGGCTGACCACTTATTATTAGAAGTGGGAGTTATATATGACGAACAAAAAATAAACCGTAATCTACACTTAAATGTCTTACATCTGCTGTTGTAAGTCTTTGCTATAAGGGACTGAATCCATGTGATTATGAGTCTATAGAGAAGATACAACACATATAAATTGCTTACCAGGCAAGCGTTAGGAGAACCACACATTTCACTTTCATCTGTAGGGGGGAAAGAAAATGTGCTCAGCCAAATATTCTTTAGATAAATGAATATCATCACTGTCCATTCGCTTACCTATGGATTTCTGCTTCCTGGTCTTTAGACGGTAAACAAGCAGTGTCATTGAGATGACAGCAAACACCAGAACACTTAAAACAGCAGCTAGCGTGTAGGATTCTCTCCAGCTGTCGCTATATTAATATTGTGTTACACAGATTAATAATTCTTAAGAATTGGATATATAATGGTTCATGACTGAAAAAAATTTACCTTAAATTTACTTTGTCGTCCTCTGAAACAATTGGTGCAGAGGGAGAAGAAGAGGGCCAGACAGTTGGTTTGATGGTGGGAGAGGATTTTGGAGGAGCTGTGTAATATGTTGTTATATGTTAAATCTCTTTGTAGAAAATATCTTTTTTAACATATTTTGCATATTATAAACTAACATATATTATAGGTATATTATTATATACAATACGACCAGCAAGTGAGAACAAGTAACTCATTTATTTCTTAACCTTTAATCATTGAATGCAAAAAAATACATTTAGAAACCTCGTACCAGAAATTCTAACTTCAACATCTGCATAGGTTACAGGGACGCCTATGACAGCACATCTGTATCTGCCAGCATCCATTATGCTTAGGTTTGTAATTTTTACCTCAAATTCATAATCATAATTAGTGATGAATATTCTTCCTTTATACTGAGGGGCAAATTGTCTTCTATTATTCACAAAGGTGGGGCACTCAAAGTGATTAAATTTACAACAAGCTATATCATAAGTATTATAATATGGGTAAAATAAATATTTTAAAATCATTTCCTCTGAAGAATAAAGTACACGGAGCTCTGCCGTTGAATTCATTCCTAAAAAACAAACAAACAAACAAAAACCTTTTACTGAACAATAATGTCTCTTAAAAATATTGGTGATAAACATACCACTGTTTATTGCTGCTTGAAATATTGTATTTTATTATTATTACATATTATTACTATTACTGTTATTATGAAAATTAGACAATAAAGTTTAAAAATATACATTTATGTAGCTACAATTCATCAAATGTCTGCTAATGATTTTAAACTCAGAAATTACCACCTAGTATAATCTAAGGTTTCGGTCCAATACAATATTCTTAAAAATAACCAACAACTGAAAAAGCAAGAACCGTTCTCACCGTTCTCCAAGAGGACAAGAAGAAAGAAAATCAACTTCATTTTCCTCTCTGATATTTCAAATATTAAAAAGCTGAACTGAATTTATGTTCCTTTCCAGCAGAATTGAGTCATGACCTAACCATAAGACCATGAGGAACAGTTGAAAGAAAAAGGAAGTACAACCTTTTAAACACGTCAGAAATGTTTTGTGTTACTGATTTCTATACAAACACTTAATATGACAACCACATCAATATTATAGCCTATGCATAAAAATATTTCTATCATCATAAATAGAAATGCTCATTTTAAATAGTGTTTGGCTTGAATGGAGTATACGTTAACTATAGTGTATGTCTAGTCTTTAATGTCTGAAGTAACTTAGTCTCCATCAGTTACACCACAAACTTGATGCTTGCATGAAATGACGACAATGAATACAGCTCGCGGCTCTGAATTATGAATCACAAATGATCTTGAAATAAATGGTTTCAAATGTCACCAATCATCATAATTCACAGCAGCAAGCTGAAAGAACAGCTTACATTTTCAAAAACCTGCACTAGCCCGACTAAAAAAATGCGTACGTCAGATCCTGACGTATACTAAGCACTCGTCAAAGACCGTTTTTATAAATCTATGGCGTGGATTTAAGCGTACGCACACTCTAGGATCAAATCTGTGCGAAGGTACGCACACTTTATAAATGATGCCCCTGGTCTCTACATATCATATTTTTTTTTACCGTGTAACCTGAACATGGTTGCCTTGAGAGAGCATCACAATGTGTTTGTAAACTCATTGTACTGATTCCTGTAAAAGTAAACTGGAAGTACCTCAGTAATCTCACTGTCTCTGGTCATTAGGCGCACCGCCATCTGTCCCTCTGCAAAATATACTGCACCTCCTGTTAAGTAAAGTGAATCATATTTAGGACAAGAGTTTTAAGATGTTTCAACCTTGTGGTCATGAGTCACGTACAGTAGAACTGGAAGTTCCAGTGTGAGAATCATATATTATGTCCATTCATTAGATATAAGAATCTAGCTGAGTATTTTGGTTCTACCAACCTGTGGATTTCTTCTTCCAAGTCTTTAGAAGAAACACAATCAAAATCATAATTTTTTGCTGTTTGGATTGTAAAATTATTTAAAATATCTTCTTCTTTGAATTCTTTCTCTCTTAGAATAAAGTTGTTTTGGGTGACCAGATTGACCAGAAATATATAATTTTCTCAGACAAATAAAACTGTCCTGCTGTTAGATTCATTCCTGAAAAAAAGCACTAATGTCTCTTAAAAGATGATAGACATAATCCCATTGTTTATTGCTGCTAGTTGAGCAAAAACACACTAGTAATTAATGATTAAAATGTTAGGTTAATCATTAATTACTAGTGTGTTTTTGCTCAACTAATGCTTAATTATGAACAAATTAACCATTAATTAATGCTTAACTAATGCATTATTTTGGACCCCTATTCTGAAGTGTTACCGAAGATTGTTTTTATTCATCAATTTTGGGGTTATGTTCTTTAACTACTTTAATTTCGATGGGCCTTGAAGCCACAGTCTCTGGCTTAGGATGCTAGTACCTTATCCATTAGGACACTGTACTCCCAATAATTCTCACTCAGTTGGCCCAGTGACAATAACAATCTGGGCATATGAACAAAGGTATTTCATGGTCACCATAAAAACACTAAAACAAAAAAGGCCCAAGGAATCCCTAGAAACTCCAGCAGTGTCCCTGATTATCGTAACCCTATCATAATAATCATAACATAACCCTAACTGTCTTCTCTTTCAGGTATGCACCAGGCCAGGATGCTTTGTCCATGTCCTACATTATCTGTCTCTTCCTCTTCTGCTATGCCCTTCCTCTTGCTATCATCCTCCTCTCCTACATACTGATCCTCATCACTGTACGAGGGTCACGGCAGGCAGTACAGCAACATGTGTCGCCACAGACGAAGACAACAAATGCCCATATTCTTATTGTGAAGGTAAAGTGCAAAGAATCATTGCGTCATCATTCCTACAATCTGTCAATAAAACACAATTTCACGATTTCAAAAAATGCAGCTACAAGAATCCTTATACGCTGATTGAGAAATGCCATTGTGTGACTTGTGATCGATTACGTCTTGCTGTTGTGAAATACTATTGGCTCTTGTGTGTCTCATGATCGATTGCATCATGCTACCAGACGGGAGTATGTTTTCTGAATAAGATGACAGCTGCATTTGCCTGTGTGTGGTAGGGTGGGTAGGTTTAGGGTAGGGGTGGGGTTTGGTGCTCCAATAAAAGTAAAACAATATATAATAAATGTTTATATGCATTAGGCAAAACAACTGAAAGCATAGTAGGATCCTTAACATCTAAAAGCGACTAAAAAGGGGTACCTTGAGCTTTAGAAAGTGATGCAAAATGGTCTTGACCAAGCATCAAAACTAGATAAGTTGGAGTGAGACTGTTGGATACAGGGGTATGTCTAGCATTTCAAAGTACAACATTGCTTTGCAACTGCAAATGAAAAATGACTTGTTTACTTCTTTTCTCCAGAAAGTGTGGAAATGATTATTTCTCTTTCTCTCATAGCTCTCAGTGGCGGTCTGCATCGGTTTCCTGATCGCCTGGAGCCCTTATGCTGTTGTGGCAATGTGGGCCGCATTTGTGGAGCCCAGTAAGGTTCCACCTATAGCCTTTGCATTTGCAGCTATCTTTGCCAAATCCTCCACCACCTACAACCCTGTAGTGTACCTGGTATTCAAACCCAACTTTCGCAAATCTCTGAGCAGAGACACCGCTCAGATTCGCAAACGAATATGTTCCAGCCCATGCAAAGGAAGCCCTGTGCCTGGAGAGAAGGCTCTTCAACGGCAAACATCTCTACACTGCAACAAGGATGCTAGCAACTCTACTCGGCTCTCCAATGGCCTGGCAGACAGCCATGTGGCTTGTCTTCATTGCACAGAGGCAGACCCTCATTGTCAACAAACCCCGCCTCAAAGGACTGCCCGTGTGCTGATCGGTACATCCTACAGCGAGGTGACTCTGAGTCAGATGCCAGAGAAGATGCAAGCTGACCTTCTGTGAAGGACCTGTAGGCTCTCCTTATGCCATCACAAGGACAAATGTGAGGAATAGATGGAGGAGCGGCATCAGAATGAAACTTCTGGTCACTAGAGATAAGCTTGATATGTCAGAGACAAACTGTGGTCACTTCTGATACTGATGTCACGTATTAAGCTGCAAAACAATTGACCCTGCACTAAGTCCCACCTTAAAAAGGGTTACTGACCAGTCCTGCCATATCTCCTGTCTGCAGTTGTTGCTCATGCTATTTTACTGAAAGTCTAATCACCGAAATGTGTGATTCGCTCAGCTGTGAAAAATAACAAAAGATGAATTACATGTACTGTATGTACATGTAAGCAGCTGCAAAACATTTATTATTTTAACTTTAGTTAGTTGTACCAAGTAGTTTTTTGAGGTAAAGTGGTCATTTTAATTAATTGATCTCAATTAATGAAGATGCCTCATTATTCTGGTCAATCGACTATTCTGGACTTCCAATCATTTTGTTCACTTAAACCATGACCCTTTCTTGCAATCAAAGGCTTACACTAATATCTTCCTCCTCATAAACAACAGACTGACAGAATACTTAAATGTATGTCACAATACAGACAAAAATTGCATCTACGACATAAAAACAAATTTATAAAAAATTGTATGTTTATCCCTGAATATTAAAATATATTCCTGAATATAAAATTGCTTTGCTGTTGATAATATAGATATATTCAAAGAACTGGGCAAGTAACTCAAACTGTCTGTAACTAATCACACTAATAAAAAAAAGTCAAACATGAACAACACTAAACATATCATCAGGATTTAATTCTAAACAACAATTAATGTTTAAAAACAAGGCCTTTTGGGTATTCCTCCAAACACAATGCTTCTTTAGAAGTCATGCTCAGCAGTGCAACTATATATATATATTTATATTGTTTAACCTTTTTATGGCTTTACATAAACAAATTCAAACAATTCACAATTTTACTTTTCACTTTAAAATTGTGTAATAAACTTAAGAACTAAAATATAAGATTCCATATGAAGTGTGAAAACAATAATACTCAAATCAATTCAAGCTGTGATTAATTAATTACTAGCAATTATAAGCAGGGAAGAATGAGCGATCAAACTTTTATTTATTTATTACTATTTAAGATAACCTAAAAGTTATTAAGGTTTTTTTTGTAATTTTTTTTTATGTTAGATATTTTAGATTGTATTAACAAATTGGAAATATTGAAAACATCTGGAAGTGTTCCTACTGAATGTTTTTTAAGGTTTATCTGAGCCATGGAGTCGGTGTCGGGCTGGTCGCTTAACAAGGTCCCGTTAGCTGCTGCTGGTAGATTGTATAACTGGGCATTGTAGTGGTTAATACAATACAAGTTATCTGATATCCCACAAATCCTTCAGACTGATCAGCTGACAAACTTTTTGATTCTTTGATTGTTTTAACTGTCAAGGTGAAATTATCTGTTGTCCCAAAATAAAAGAAGACTCATCTAACACCATCACTTTTAAGTGACATCTTACAAAAAAATTAATGTTGTCATCACTTGCCCATCCTCAAATTGTACGAGTTTCTTTCATATAATGAATATAAAAGAAGATATACTGAAGAATTGTTGCACTAAACAGTACTTCTTTCTCTACCAAGAAAATTAATCGGGACCAACAAGGTTCTTCAAAATTCATTAAAATATCTTTTTTTGTGTGTTTAGTATAATAAAATAAACTTTTATATGACACAAGCGGTGAGTAAATTATGACAAAATTTGCATTTTGGGGAGAATTATTGTTTTAACAAGTATGCATTGCTGGCCTAGACTATCAGTTCTGACAAAATGTTTTTGCAAGCAATATTAAATATTTTATTATATTATAGTATATGATTGACGGACGTCAGTGCAGTTATTTTTTATTTATTTATTTTTTGCCTGATCCGCTGCTTTTGATGTTAAAAGACAATATCTGCTTAAAACATTTGGGACTGTGCACATTTTTTTGTAATCAGTCAATCAGTGTGAACATGGCGTCATCTACCTGCTGCTCCAGAGCTATTTGTCACATGGCTTCTATGTCTAAAGTGATTTAAAAAAACTATCAACAACTGATTGCCTATAACCTATATTGGCTGGCCTTACGGTAAATCACTTACAGTGCTTGTGCCAGCAAAGCAATTGCCATTGAGATAAATGGAAAAGCTTAATGGATGGCTTTTACCTCCTTGGTCTGAGAAGGCAACAGTAACCAAGGGCGGAGCTTAGCAAAGGGTCAATTCAGGATGCCAAGGAGTTTCTAAGGTTCACAAGAATTTATTCAGTGGTGTACAGGAACTGGAAAATATGCCCAACTACTTCTTTTTAATATCCACGGACAACCCAGATCGTAAAAAAAAAATCTCATAGTAGTGAACCATGACCATTAACCATGCCAGCATCACCAATATAACAAGACACAGTGGCTGACTTTGTTTAACTAATAGCACAGCTTTTGGCTGATCAGATCTTGTGATTTTAGAGGAAAGTAATTAATCTTTCAGTGAAGTAGTGACAAAGAAGAGGAGAATTTTGTTTGCCATTACTTAATGTTTCAACTTCTCTATGGAGAAACAATAAAAGAATGATAAGGGTCAGCCTTGGGGAGGACAAGAGTTGCTCAAGAGCACAACATCCGACATCTATGTCAGCAGACTGTCTGTATGCTGTGCTGACATTAACATCCTCATAAAATTGTCTTTGTGTTCTGGAGTTACTGTCAGCTCCACAATGCACTGTGTTTTATATATACTCTATGTATATTGTTGTTAACACCACTAACAATTATGCAAAGAAACCATTTAAAACTTGCATGCAATATTAGTTTTTAAAAAGCAGCTGCAATTTAAAAAAAACTAAAATACATTTCTGGATGTGGGAATATGATAGCATATAACATTTTAACACAATGCAGCATTTATTGCTATTTTAGTCAGGAAGACAAGATGTACTACAACAAGAATCCATTAGCTGACCAATTTAAATCTGCCATTCCTTTTGAAATGTGAACAAATTCATTTAATCAGAGATGATCAATAGAACGTTCTTATAAAAAATATTTCAATTTTTTTGATCAGAAAATCTGATATTCGATTATTATTCACTTTCCATAAAACTAATAGATTGTCCTTAGAGCGTATAATTAATTATATATTATAGTTTAGATAAAATATGAATACGTATGAAAACACATTCACATTTCTACATCTTCTGTCAAACTGAGGAGGTTTAAGTTAAACTATATGGATTTTCAGTTTATTCATAATCAAAGTTGAATGCTTAATTGGGTATTTATATTAGAAATTTGTAATAAATGATTACCACAATATTTTTTATACTGTAAAGTATATCTGATAGTGTTAGGTGAAAAACATTTACTAAGAAAAGGAAAGAATCAGGAGGTTTGCACTAAAGGATAGGATAAGCAAAGTCCCATACTTGGCTTATCTGCTGTTAATGCCAAAAACACACGCACATATGCACATGTCCTGCAACAATCATATACTGCATGTTAGGTGATTTATGGAAGGATACTGTGTGTGAAACAATAAGGTGACAATCATATGATAAACTGATAAATATTCTCTAAATCTTCCCTTAATCTTATTCATTTCTTATTCATTATTCAAAAAAATGCAATACTTTGTTTCTTATGTTCGATATTCGATCAAAAAACGAAATGGAAAATTTCTTGCCGGGTCTTGTGGGATTTTTCACCCATGTAATTCCCTCAAGCTTGGAGGGTATCGGGGGAAATAAGAGTGACCTTGCCAAGAATCCAAAATGACTGCTTGTTTATTTGAGTATAGACTAATCCTTAGCCTGAGCTCTGGTTTAAAGCAGCTACGGCCTGCGGGAACTCTGAAAATCCTCCTTTAGCAGTTGCACTGAATTTCGCCCCTTGATTTAAAACCTGTATTTTTTTTTAGGCTGTGAGCTTTCACTTCTGACTAATGTCACTATGTGGAGTCATATTTACTCTGAGGGCAGATTTACAAAAGGCTAAGCTTATCCCTAAACCCAGCCTTAACCCATCACTCACTTCATCTGCTAAATCTGCCTCCAAAATCACCCCAGAATGACATTTACCTCTCACAGTGTTGATGGGTCTTGGGACAAGCATAGTGTGTCTCTCAAATGTACATGAACTAATAACTGTGTCATTGTTCAGCTTTTCTGTGTCCTGATGGGTTCTGCTAAGGGACAGTCACCCAAAAATATCGGTTTTGTCATCATTAGCTCACCATCATGTCATTCTAAACCTTTTTAAAACAGACAAAACACACACAAATGCAAACTGATCCAAAAATGATATTATGCAATGAAAAAGTTCTGATGCACTGCAATGAGACATATTGTGCCAATCTGATGCACAAGATAAAATAAAGGAGTCATACTTTGTAATGACGTGAGGGTGAGTAAATGTTGGCAGAGTGTTCATTTTGTGGGAAACTATTCCTTTCATTTCTGGTCACACTGACCACATATTGTGTATATTCCTGTAAATAAGAGTTCATATTACAGGCTATTATCTTATTTTAACTTTGGAATGCACTGTGCAAAGAAATCTTTACATATCATGCAATAGTCATTTTGTAAATTAAAGTTTATGTTTATAATACTACAATATCTTGCTGTTCTTAAACCATAAATGAAAGTTAACAATTTTGCTGTGTTTTTGTCATTTTCATTTTGATTCAGCAGAAGTTTAACTAAACAAAATTTAGAAATGTTTGCTTAGCAACTAGCTTTTATACTGACATAGAATTTGTATAGAATCCCCTGATTCTTATTGCAGGTACATTTGGTGTCCGTTACTATCAAACTCTGTTACCAAGATGCAATTCTGATAATAATGTAATAGAATTGATAGTTTTAATTTAATTTTTTCCAAAAACTCGACTTACTGACATAAATGCTAAAAACACAGATTGAAATACCTTTAAATGTGAGATCAGTAATAAATTCTGTCTTACTTTTGATATTGTCGTAACAGAGTTGAAGTTGTCTTGGTGTAAGAAGAAATCATGATTTTCAGCTATTTAAGAGACTTTTAAAATAAATGATGATGTTGTTATGGACTGTAACATATTGTAATGCATAATAAGTAAAGAATAATAATAATGAATAAATTAAAATAATAAAAAAACATAACCATTTGAAACAACAGAAAAGCAGAAAAAATAATGACTTTGGACACCAAATGTACTGGCTATTTATTTTTATTTATATACAGTATATATATATTTATATAATTTTTAATTTCCCAAATAAAGTTACTATTTTAATGTCCTCTATCTTTGAATTAACTGAAAATATGAATGAGCAATTTCAAACTTGACCTATTTACTAAATAATGTTGCACATGTTAGACAGCCATTAGCAAACTTTTGTTGACTAAATGGAATTTCTGTAAAGCTTTCATAAAGAGGTCTTTCTCCACATACAAGAGTTTTGTTATCAATACAATGTTTGTTTTTTAATTCCGTAACGTCATGATTCTTGGATGGCTGTGAGAAATACATCTAATCTAAAAGATGATATCAACGAAGTAGTGTCTGTGTGTAACAGCGACCTCTGTGGCTCCCTCCAACCGCAGCCAGCGGGAACCATCCCCAGAATATTAGTTCCCACCCGGACCCCGTTCCTCGTAACACCTCGTCACTTCCGCGCCAGGTGCGGCTTGTTATCGGACCTATTTAAGGCAACACCGCGAACCCGGAAGTCGCAAAGTTTTGTTTAGCCACGGCGAACACCTCTGAACGTTTTTCTCTATTCTTTGTGGATTATATGTTACTGACCTTGGACTGCCTTTTTCTCTTGATTCTCTGCCTGTGACCTCGACCCTCTGCCCGGACTCTGATTGTAAGATTGTTTTGCTTGTTGCCTCGACCCTTTGCTTGTCTCTCCACACTGCCTTTGTCTTGCCTACGCTGTCCCTGTTCCTGTGATTTGACTACTGCC
>JAUCMT010000154.1:10353728-10382109 GCA_032357475.1 Enteromius thamalakanensis | reverse complement strand
GAGGTGGGATGGATTATCTCAGCAAAGCAGAAGTGCTCACTATCACACATTTAGACTGATTTGTGAACAATGTTTGACAGAAATGGTAATATTGTGTATCTGGAATGAATTTTAGATCTTTAAGTACATCTCATGAAAAATCGGAGCAGAAAACAAAGGTGTTGCGTTTATATTTTTGTTGAGTGTATATATTATTTTAGCCATTGTAGTATTACAATGCAATTTGTGCGCAAGCTTTAATGCATTTGACATAGTCCGCCTTGTTTACATCGAGGTAAACAATACGTAAAATCCAAAAGATACGTAGCGAAAGCATTTTCTTCACCTTACAGGAAGCCACTACAAGAACATCATGTTCAGAAGAGAAAAAAACAGACATTTTCTTCCAATATCTACTGCAGCTGTCAGGATAAATTGCTGGTTAGATATTGCATAAAAGGAAATGAATAGAGACAGACAGATAGAAAGAACGAGATTCATGTTATAGATGGGAAAAATAACACAGTGATCACATTCAGTAACGCCTAATGCAGTGTAACCACTAGTGTATTGACAGAAACTGGCCATTCGTATATTAATGTATTTAGCACTCATCTGAACATTGGGCTCTGGAAATGAATTTGATACATTATTCACAAATGGTGTTAGAACTCATTAGTACAATCTGCTCTTCATCATTCTTTTTAGTTCTCACGTATTTATTAGCCTTGGGGCTCTGAAGGGGTCAATAATGAGACAAAGACCTGCATGCATGTATGTCTTGCTTAAGGCCACATGAGACAGCTGAAGGCTTTATTTGATTAATGGCAGATCAATTGAAATCTAATTACACTTTCAGCTTCAGCATGCTCTTAACCCTTTGCTTTCGAAATACACATCAGTTAAAGAGTTCACCAAAAAAGGAAAATTTGCTGAAGATTTACTCACCCTCAGGCCATTAAAAATCAGTTGTTATTTTTAACTTCAGATCATTGTTTCCAGCTAAAATACAAGTTGCTTTCTCCTTTACAATTTTTTGGATTAAATATTACTTTAAAACGGCGTAAGTCTATGGTTGAAAACCTGGAATAAGATCAAAAAGTATAACTGTCAGTCACCTTACCGGAATAAATACTGTACTTAGTAATCACAGATTCTATACTACGTCATGGAACAAATGACACAAATAAGAATTATCACCAGAAATTGTCATCTGAACAAGTAACAAATCTGCCACTTTATGTTCTGCCCAACTGAGGAAAAAAGCATTACAATAAATTGTGCTACTAATGAACATTTAATCTAATGATCGATTAGGTCATGTCACATAAAACCCTGCAAATTATTATTATTATTGTTTTACATTATTCTCAAATTATTAATGTTATAATAATGCCCTTATTTAGTCCTTCCTTTTCCTTTCCTTGTTTCTGGGATTATTAGTTAATTAGGTTCCACCTGTGTCTGTCCACCTGTTTTGGTTCTGCCCAATTAGGTCCTTATGTTTATATACCTGTTTGTTCAGTTCTTCCTTGTCAGTCTTTAATGCTACTTTATGTAAGATATAGTGTATGTACAGCGTTGCATCCAAGTTCATTAAAACCTTTCATTCTTGTGCATCTGGGTATATGTTCATTATTCCTCTCAACACTATATGTGACAGTGTGACTATGAGTGTAGTGTATATTAGTATGTATTTTTCAGTTAATATAGTATATATCACATTATTTTATATTAAGAAATTCTTTAAACCCAAAAGCAAACTGTGCTTCGTTTGAACTTGCTGTCTTTAAAATGCAAATCTTGTGTACTCCCAAGCTATCTGTATCAGAAGCACATTTAAAACTGGAATAAAATATTTAATTTCATTCACATGTGTTTCATATAATCAGTGGTGGACAGTAACAAAGTAGTTTTATTTTTTTTGCTGTACTTAAGTACATTTTTCAAGTATGTGTACTGCAGAGTAGTTTTATTTTTTAGTAACTTTTACTTTTACTTCACTACTTTCCTAAGCAAAGGATCGACTGATGATGCGTCAGGTAAGTTGCTAATGTCGAATTTTAAGATTAATTACTTTAACCTAAAATCATATTTGAGTAAAAATGATCAGCTTGTTTCACTGCTGTAAAGGGTGATCTATTCAAGCCCACTGAGCTGAATGCAGACATCAACATCAGTGACTCAATGATTAAGTCAATGTTAAGTCAAAAAACATTCATATTTCCTGGTGCTGTAACTATGTCTGTTTTTATATTTTTGATTAATGGTAGGCTATACGTTTCTATAATGTCTGGATCAACTAGCCGAGTAGAGAGATATGAATGTTTCTTCATAACCATACTGATATACAACTCTGTAAATAAAAAAAAAAGACATAATAAGGTAAATAAGGTAAATAAATAAGGCGTCTAAATATTGTAATCTGATGCTAATTGTTTATCTAACAAGCTTGCTGGAGCTAAGTTAAGGTAATTTTTAAATAATGTCCAAATATTTTTGATATATTACATCTGAGGAGAAAAAGAAAGTATGTGATGTTCAGGTAACTCCATGCACGCCTACATGGGCCATCATCGCCTCTAAATGCAGAACTGACAACAACAGGAAATCTTTACCTGTAGCAATAAGACTGTACAACTCTTCACTGCTCTAAAGGTGATATCTTAGGATGAATAATAACATTAATATTAATGTTACTTTGTCCTTAGTCAAATTGTGCAATATTACACATATGTATGTCATTGAATGTTTGTTTCATCCCACCGTTACATGCTTCTACTTTCTTTTATTCATTGTGCACTGTCACTTTTCAGAACCACTTGCACTAATAGTTATGTTGTTGTATTTTATTTGATCTATTTGCACTATTCTACTGTTGTTATTACTATTTACTGTACTTATTGTATACTGTTTTATTATTATTATTATTATTATTTACTGTACTTATTGTATATTTTTTATTTTTGTTGTTCCTTGGCTGCACTGAGCATGTTTGTGACAAAAGAATTTCTCTCTGGATAAATGAAGTTCCTCTTATCTTAACTCATCTTATCTTGTTTTGTCTTAACTACAGTAATTATCAAAGTGGGAAGTAATGCCCTCTGGGGGCATTTGGCCAGGAGTGTGTTTACAACACAGGTAAGGTTTGATAAGAAAAATCCTAACTTTTTTCCTAACTTATTCTCATGCCATATATAACTGTGATGTTCTGCAAAACAATAGCCTAGGCCCTAAGCTTCAAAACACCTTTTTTGACTTAATCTACACTTAATCTGTTTTCTCTCAGGTACATTGCAGTGTAAGCCTTACAGTGAACATTTACATCATGATTGTCAATGTGGTTATATCAACAACAAAAATATACTGTATTTTGATTTCATATAGTGGTTATTTTGAGCATTAAGATATAAAATTAAGTAGCCTATGTAAAATTGCAAATTAAATCTATCAGTACTTTTACTTAAGTACATAAAAAAACAGAGTACTTTAGTAATTTCACTCGAGTAAAATTTAAAAAGGAGTATTTTGACTGGAGTAATATTTTATTGTATGTATCTGTACTTTCACTTAAGTACTTGATTTGTGTATTTCATCCACCTCTGCATATAATCCTTTCTGGCCTACAACCTGCCATAAAAGTTAATTTTTTCAGCTGTTGTGAGAATAGGCTGTAATTAAATAATGCGCCACCAGCAGATTCAGAATAAAGTAAGGCGATGGCTTTGAAGACTGGCTGGTTGTGTACTAGCTCAAATATTGATTTTGGTTCATTTTTTTAACCAAAAAAAAAGTGATGGACTAAAGCTTTAACAGTGAGCACAGCAGTGCAACGTAATCTGTAAAGCCCAAACAACAGACTTGCATTTTCTCTAGTAATTCAACTTTTAAGCTGTGCAGTAAATGACTTGTCTTTCTAAGGCTGTGTACACGTGCTTGGTAATATTGATTCAGTATTAGCTCATTTGCCTAATGGTACATAGGTGTGAGACACAGATCAATTAATGCACAATATATTCAGTCACTTTAGCGGATTTAGTGTTTTCTGTTGTCTCTGAATAGCTTAGTATGCAATACTGAAGCTTGTTATGTCTCCCTTCATATTGGCATCTGTTTCATCTGCCTGGGAGTTCTTCAAAATGGCTCTTACAAGAAATCTATTTGTCTAAGAAAGTAAACAGGTGTTAAAAACACAGAACAAAAGAGTAAAGTCTTTTTAAAAAAGTTCCAAAACAACAAAAATCCACAGAGCAATGTCAATTCCAGAGGAGTAAGAGACGGGGTTACATGACAACACAACAGCAACAAAATACAAACTGAGCAGAGAATATAAAGGGGAGGGCTAATGGAATGATTACAATCAGGTGGAAGTGGTCAGACAAATGAGACAATAATGGGTGTACAAAGGTATAGGAAATGCAGTCCAGAACACACACAAAAAAAAACTACTAAAAAGGAGCCCTCTGATGGCTGCTTGGGGCATGAGAGCCACAGACAGTGACACTACCCCCTCCTAAGAAGTGTCTACCAGATACTCCACAAAGTCTTTTATGAGTTCAGGACGAAGGCAGAATAGAGGCAGATAAGGAGAGGCGCAGGTCCATATAAGAACCCATAACAATGGCAGCCAGGGCAGTGCAGGGAGCCAGGAAGAAGCCGGCAGTGCAGGAGTAGATTCAGTAATGGATTTTATCAACTCACAGACTGGATCTGGCTCTGGAGTGGGCTGACAGACTGGATCTGGCTCTGGAGCGGGCTCACAGACTGGATCTGGCTCTGGAGTGGGCTGACAGACTGGATCTGGCTCTGGAGCGGGCTCAGAGGACTCTGGGACTGGAGCGGGCTCAGAGGACTCGATCTGGCACTGGAGTGGGCTCACAGACTGGATCTGGTTCTGGGTCTGAAGTGGGCTCACAGACTGGATCTGGTTCTGGAGCGGGGTCACAGACTGGATCTAGTTCTAGGTCTGGAGCGGGCTCACAGACTAGATCTGGCTCTGGGTCTGGAGTGAGCTCTGCAGTGGAATCTGGGGGTTCCCTGACTGGAGGGGGCTTGAAAGATTTCCAAACTGAAGTGGGCTGTTGACAAGACTCCAAGGGTTCCTGAACTGGAGTGGGCTTGGAGGATTCCCGGACTGGACTTGGCTCTGGAATGCATTCTAAAACTCCTGGACTAGAGCGGGCTCTAGAGAGGACTCAGTAGACTTACGGACTGGAGCAAACTTCTTAGAGTCTGGAGTGGACTCCTTAGGCTCACTATTTACAGTCTGGAGTGGACTCCTTAGGCTCACGGACTATGGCGGGCTCTAGAGTGGACTCCTTAGGCTCACGGACTGGAGAGGGCTCTAGAGCAGCCCACACATGTAGAACAGCCCTGAAATAATAGCTGAAGACCACCTTCTTGACTATAGCAGCAGCTGTGAGATTGGGGAACTCCTGAGTTGGGTTCTCTGGAACCACCAGATATGAGACCACTGAAGACAGGCTCTCCAGGACCAACAGACTTGAGACCATCAGAGTCTGGTCCTCCAGGACCATCATCTTTGGACCACCAGAATTGGATCCTCCAGGACCACCAGATCTGACCTTGCTGCCCTTCTCCTTCTTAACCTTCACTTGCATGTAGGAGACAGAAATGATTCCTCCTCTCCTGGGGGCATTGTATCGACCAGGGGCATTTCTGGGAAAACTACATTGGATTCCTACAGACAAGATTTTACTAGACTGCGGTAATCAATATAGTCAACGAACCCCCAGAAATGCAGACCTTCAAGTCATCATCCAATCCCCTCCCCACTGCCAGACTCCAATAGAACTAGGCGAACCATCCAATCTCCTCCCCCTGTTGACCTGGAGTCGGGCTGTTCGCTCCTTCACATTGGCAGGAGGACAAATCCTGATATCCATTGCGACAGAGAAAACAAAAGAACAACAAAAAAACTGCTGGACCTTGTATTGGCTGTTGTGTTCTGTCACAAACACAGAATAAAAGATCATCCTGAATAGCTTTAGAACTAGAAGCATTTTCATGAAGAAATTGTGATTAATTGTAGTAATAAAATTCTAGCTGAGCAATGATGATAGTGTGAGGGTATAATGTTTCTACACTATGTGATAAATAACTTGCAATAACAACTCTCAGTCCATTACACACTCGCAATAACAGCTGTTGGTCCATTAGTTTTCCTGTAATTTGTAAGACTGTCACAGGCTGAAAATTGAACATGTGGTTGGTGGGTGGTGAGATGACCATAATTGCATTGGGAACGATGTATAGGAAGATTCATATACTGGGGAACATCCAGTCAGCATGAATCAGACGACTGACCCCTTACATACATTTCCGGGAATGAATATGCTAATCACAAAATGACTCTCTAAAGCCATCTAATAAACTGATGATGGTTTATAATGAGCTCACATAAAATATGTCACCATGCACCACAATTAAAAAAAACTCTCTAAGAAGCATAATTCTGTATTGTATTATACTAAAGACAACCACCTTGTAAGGTTTCTTAGCCACAAAACTAGCTGCTTGTTATAACCAAACATGGTCAAACACGTGAGGGCTGATTTTAGAGAGTTAATGAAAGCCACTTCCTGTAGTCTGGAGGTTATGATCACATGGCTTAATATCTCTGGTGGAGAAACATGCCACTGTATATTTATTATTTTATATAATCTACAATGACACAATTTAGGGGTGGATCTTTATGCTTACTTCCACACCAACAAAGCCTCCCCCACTAAAACTTTCTGTACAAATCACATTGAAGGAGTTACATTTTCTCATAAAGTTAAATTTGGCTCTTGAACAATCTTCATTCAATTGTCTTGTATAATTTAGTTAAATTAATGGTTTAGTAATGAATTCCAAAACATGCCGTTGAAGTGCAACAGATTTCCTTCACGAAAAACACTTCCAAACATATTTTAGAATGAACACTCCAAGGAAGTAATTGTATTGTTTATGGTGCTTTTGATTAATTTTAAAACTAGATGGTGGGAGAGTTTGAGCTTCATGTATAAACAGAAGAGTTTAAGTTGTTAGGGTTTGTTTCTAATATATACAGTCAGTATGATGTACCGTTGTGCAGTAAAATGCAGAAAGAATAACTAAAAAATCCCCACTATAAATGCAAAGACTAACAGTTTGTCTGAAACAAACACAGAAAACCAGAGCAATAACCTAGTGCTGTTATTCTGTGCAAACAGCACACTTTTAAAGAAGCTTGACCGATCAAATTTGAGGACCAATGTTAAACCTAAAATTTATTTGTTAGTAAAATATCTCAAAAAATACAACACATTCCACTTGCTCTTGGAAGTGAAATGAGTCTTAAAGAACTATACAGTAGTAGCCCATATTTGCTTAAGCAGTATGTTTTTTTAAATTATTTTATTCCTTCCATGCAATGTTTATACACCATAAGGTGCTAAAAATGTTCCATTTCAGATGCTTTTGCTGTAAATAAAGGCTTTTTATATCCTTTGAAACACATAACAAATGTTATGGTGGGATGTATAAGACCTTTCCAGCTGTCTTTAACATCCTCTCTGCATGAGAGACGAAAACATCTGGAAGGTTATGTGTGTGAAAGAGTGGCTATCAATATTATTAGAAAGAACCTTTTGGAGTTTCAGCCCCCTGTGGTATTACATAATAGTATAAATAAATGAAACTTTATTTGTTCTGCCTCCTCTCTATACAGAGGTCTTTCAGTGGGGCCCGTGACCTTAGGTGGTCTGTGGCGGTACAGTAGGTGTCTGCCAATCATTGTTTGATCTTGTACTAATTTAAACTTTGAAATACCATACTTTAACAACCAAAGCCCCTCTCATATTTTAAAAAAAGTGAAAAAATGCACATTAGTTTAGAAGATTTCCTGTTTTTATGGTTCTTGTTCTTCCACAGCTGTTGTTACTGGTATATCAAATTGCAGCTGTGGAGAATCCAGACTGAACTGATTTTAGTAATTTGGGAAAACTACTTCTTAAAAAGTCATCACAGGACCTCAAGTGTTACCATTTAATATTGTCAGCTTTCAGGACATTAATATTTTGTATTTCTTTAGTCAAAACCCCCCTGCTGAGCTTTAGATACAAATGAAAAGTCTGAGAGGATAAAATCTATAAAAGGGATTTGAGGACATATTTTTCTTAAAAGAGAGAGATTGTGGTGAGCGAGTGAGGCCAAGCAGGATTTAATAGGATAAAATATGATGCATATAGTTGTATACAAAAAAAAAATCAGTTAATTATTCTGTTATAACACACTTGAAAATGACAAGTTACTTCAAGCACAATGTAATGTGAAATTCAAAATAGTAAACTATAGTAAACTACCTGTGAAATTTCCTTTACAAGCTTTTGGTTGCAAGGCGGTCCTCTGTGGTGCTGTCCAACCACCATCAAGGGGAACCTTCCCAGGAGTACTAGTTTCCGCCCAGACCCTTTTCCACCGAACACCTGTGGGGATTTTCCGTTACAGGTGTTCGCTATTACCACTAGTATAAAAAGGACTCACAGAGACTAGTTTGACGCAAAGTTTTGCTCTAAGCGTTCTTGTGGATTATTTTTGGACTGACTCGTTGCCTACTTGGATTGTTTCTTTCGGATTTGTTTACATCATCAGCAACTGGGCTTTCTGAAGAGATGGGTCAGTCTCTACAGGCTATGAATGGGTCAGTACAGGCCCTGAGCACAGCCATTGCCACTCTCACTCCTCTGTCAGCTCCCACTCCAGTTGCCAGCATCAGCCACGCAGCATGTATCTCACTCCCGGAAAAGTACGACGGCTCGCCAGGAAAGTGCCGGGGCTTCTTCATGCAGTGCGGTATGTACATCAATCGCCAACTCAGCAGTTTCCCAGATGATGAAAGCAATGTGTCGTTGATGTGCTCATTACTGGTGGGACATGGATTAGATTGGGCCGCAGCGCTCTGGGAGGGAAAAGGAATGTCTTTCATGAGCTATGCTGAGTTTCTTCAGCAGTTCCGTGAAGTTTTCGACCATGCCACGGACAGACGTGAGCCCAGTGAGGAGATCCTGAGCCTCAAACAAGGTACTAGTTCAGCTGCTGATTTCACTCTGCAGTTTCGCATGCTTACCGCCCGGACAGGATGGCCACCGGAGCCGTTGAAGGCCCTGTATTGCAAGGCTCTGAGCCAGGAGCTTCAATCTGAACTTGCCGGCCAAGATGGGGTTTAGACATTGGAACAGCTCATGGAACTAGCCATCCAGCTGGATAATTTGATCAGGTCTGACCTGGGCATATCCATGCCAACTGCCCGATCCGACTTCCATGTTCCATGCCAGCACGGGTGAGTTGCAGTTCTTCTGAACACTCTATGAAACTACCTGTTACCATAATAGTTAAAGGGAAGAAAATGACCAATCAATTATCAACAGCTTTCATTGATTCTAGGGCAGAGATGAATTTTGTGGATGAAATCTTTGCTAAACAAATAAATCACCCTTTACTGCCATGTAGGTAACGTGTGGATCTAACCCAGGATCTAACACTTCTCGTCGGACTCATACATTCTGAGACAATTTGGTTTTTCACAATCCACTCACCAGACCATGCCATCATCCTCGGCCTACCTTGGCTGGAACTCCACAACCCTGACATCTCCTGGGCTGATCGTCAGATTCTCCGCTGGTCCTCTCACTGCCACTCACGATGCATGAAAACTGTCCTGACACCTGTCTCTACACATACTTCGACTCCATTCAGGGAGGAGTGTTCTTCCCACTGTTTATCATGAAAAAAGGCTACTCACCTTGCTTCTCATCGTGCCACTGACTGTGGGTAGAACTCCTGCCTGGAGCAGTTCCCAACCCAGAGGTTGGGTCTTCCCACTATCACAATCAGAGACTGAGAGCATGAGAAATTACATCACGGAGGAGTTGGACAAGGGGTTCATTCTCCCATCTACCTCACCCGCCTCCGCTGGATTATTTTTTGTAAAGAAGAAGGATGGCAGTCTTTGGCCATGCATTGACTATCGAGGTCTGAACGAGCTTACCGTTTGCGAAAGAGAGTGGAAGACGAACTTCTCCAACACCAAGGGGCACTATGAATACCTAGTGATGCCGTTTGGTCTGTCCAATAGTCCTTCTGTTTTCTAGGCCCATATCAATGATGTGTTCTGGGAGGAACTGAACCGAACTGTAATTGTGTATATTGACAACATACTCATCTACTCTGAGACATTACTTGAGCACATTCAACATGTCCGCAACGTCTTACAACGCTTGATCCACCACCAACTTTATGCCAAACTGGCCAAATGTGATTTCCATCAAACCAGAATCACCTTACTAGGATATATCATCTGCCAAGAGGGAGACAATGGATGAGAACAAGGTTACATCAGTCTTCGAGTGGCCTCGTTCACATCACGCCTGTGACACGCCTTCTGCGAAGAAATGAATATTAATGTGAGTTAACTTCTGGATACCACCCTCAGTCTAACGGACAAGCCGATGGTTTAACCAGGAACTTACCAGATTCCTCAGGTCTTACTGCCACTCTCGCCAGGAGGACTGGATCTGTTATGGGCAGAGTATGTGCAGAACTCACTTCGGAAGCCATCTACAGGTTTGACGCCTTTCAAATGTGTCCTGGGCTTCCAACCACCCATGTTCCCCTGGTCAGGTGAACCGACCAACCTACCTACTCTGGATCACTGGCTGCAGATAAGCGAAGAAACCTGGAATCAAGCTCATGTTCATCTCCAAGGAGCCACCCGCAGATCCACAGAGCAAGCTGATCATCATCGTCGCCCCAACCCAGCCTACGAACCCGGTCAATGGGTCTGGCTTTCAACCAGGGATCTTCGTCTCCAGAGACCTTGTCGCAAGCTCAACCCTAGGTACGTGGGTCCTTTTCAAATACTTTGTCACTACACTTTTCTAATTGTCATTTTATGGTTATGGTAATTTAAAGTTATTTTAGGGTATTATCAGTTTTAGCCATGTGTTCATGGTGAAGAAACCTGACCGAAAAAGGATGTTAGCAAGCATTCTTTTCACATTAAAATCATGTTAACACAGATACTTCTTGTACATGTATATTTTATATGTTAACATTATGCATTACCAAGTCATGGGTTCGATTCCTTGGAGAAACAAAAATGATTACCTTAATAAATACCAAGAATTTAAATGCAATATTGATTGCTTTGGATAAAAGCATCTGCCAAATGCATAAATGTAACATTTATAGACTGACCGAGTATAAAATAATTTGTAGAAATCAAATTACGTTGCCAAATGAGCTTAACTTGCAACGAACCTCGCATAGTCCTTTAATGATACTCTCCCGGTGTTTTTAATGTCCTTGCAAGCTGAATTTATTTGGTGATGCTTTACTGCTCAGGCAATAATACGCCTCTCTGCTGGCTCTTTAATTGACTTTATATGTGAGAATTCCAGGTGTGAGGTATAGTGTCCACTGGGTTGTTTTTCTTCCTGCTTGACCTGGATGAATTCTTGCTTTAATATTCTTTACCAAAGCAAATTTCACATTCACATGGATTACATATCCAGAAAGGCAGCAGCTGCTTAATTCCTCTATATTTTATTCTGCCAAGTTTAACACGTAGGTTTTCCTTTGAACTGCGTTCCCAACCGTCTGGATCTGAAAATGACAAGAAGATTCAAGCCAGAAGATTGAAATATTTAGTGTGAACTACTCACAATACTGTGATTTAAAATCTAATTTAAACCTGTAGATGAAAGTTTCAGGATAACAGATTTCAAAGAAAGAATGGTTATGACACAAATGACATAAAATTGCTAAGGAAAAAAATCACATCATGGTTACTGATTTTAAGGTTACTGATCAAATAAGAAAATAAAAACTCAAAAGGTCTAATTTTAAATGTGAAGCATGTTATTTCTGTGTCACGTATATCACCAAGCCAAATTGCACAAATATGATGTGTTTTCAGATGATTTTACCACTTCCCTCCATAGTATATTGGTTAGACAAACTGATGACTCCGCCCACAATTACACCATTGGTCAAGCCAGTTTTCTGTGTTTTCTGGTCAGAATGCAGAATTCAAGGGAATGTATTTAGATATGGTAAAATGGATTTAAAAGAAAAAATAGTAGACCTACTTGTCACTTAGCTTAATCCATAATAAGAATAAATGTTAATAGTCAAAACATAAGTTTGAGCATTTGTAGAGTTTGTGAATGAAATCTGTAGTGTTGATTGTGATAAGAACTGGGATAAGAGAATATATTATAATATAAGAGTGAACACGTCGCATTACAATTTAAAGTCTTACACTGTTTTGCATCTGGAAAAGGTTGTGACTATGTTGTGAAGAAAACACTATTAGTTCATGTCTCTGGCACACACAGTGTATTTCTCAAAGGATTCGATCTTTCCGGAGGCTTTGTGCTCTTTGAAGACTCCTGAGAAATGAAAAGCATGTTTAGAGCTATTAATCACAAGTGGACATACATCTTCAATGTGGGACATGGAATAAAAGTGAGATGATGAGAGATGATTCTTCGCAGAAGACTCTGACGCTATGGGTTGGGTTTGCAGTTTCGGTCAGTCTGTGCTCCTTAAAACACAAAGGTCTTTGTCTCCTCTGAGAGTGAGGTCTGTTGGAATTACAGTAAACATCAAAAAAAGAAACTGCAGATGAGTGATTAATGAGAACTGCAGTTATCTGATCTTAATGTAAGAACAAATTCAGAAACTTATTTTAACGCATTGAAGGAACAAATTATTTAGATATGATATAAATGTTTTGATAGTAACATACTTTTGCGTGGATCGCTGAACGAATTGCCTGCAGCTGTTAGCAATCAGCTAATCAATCCCCTCGTTGCAATCCCCCAACCAAATCCTTTCAAAGCACTATGAAGTCACAGCTCCCCATTCATCTTCATCTCACTTTTGCAAAGATTCTACTCATTTGCCAAAGCTGAGCCCGCTCCCCGCCCAGCCATTTCTAATCTGCAGCCCAGCCAACAAGCAGTAGCATCGCCGGCAACTACACGAGAGTCTGCGGCTCCTCCCAGAGGCCGCAGGCCTACTAGGCTGCCCACCTCGCCTAGAAGACAGGCCCGCTCTCGCTCACCACCACCGGCCAGACCTCAACAAGCTTCACCCGCTTCATCATATACTTCTGCCCGCTCAACAACCAGCAAATGGACCATCATAACACTACACCAGAAACTCACCGCTGCCGGGATCACTTACTCCCGCAAAGCCACCAAAAACGATCACTTAAACCTACTGAACAAACATGTTCCAGATGCTACTCCTCCCTCCACTCCACCGAGAAAGAGAACCCACAAAATGGCTACTCACTCATCTCCATCTCCGCCATCTTTTCTCCGCTGCTCAAGCCGCCGCCGAACTTCTCCCGAAGCCGATCCAGCCGCCGACTCTCCTCCCTAGCTTCCCGCCAGCCAGCCTGATCTGGTGCAGACCTCGACCAGCCAGCCAGCCCGGCCCCTCCGCCAGCATTCCTGCGCCCAGCTACACCAGGCGATCGCCCCCTTCTCTCTCTCCACAGTAAAAAACTCTCCCGTTCCATCCAATGCTCTTGCTTCCGACCCCACAATCATCTCACCTCTCCTCCGCAGCCAGATCCTCGCCGGTAATGACGTTAATCTTTTTTCTCTCCCTTTCCCTTTTTCCTCTAGCCCTGCAGATCGCCAGGTGGATTGCGGCAACTTTGCTCTCATCCTCAAAAACTCCCCGTCTCACCAATCCAGAGCCTTTTCCTTTCCCGAGTTCACCACAGCTTTTTCCCGTTTTACCGATGTTTTTCCTCATAGGAGCTGGAAGTTAAATGACAATCTCGCTTTCATTGCGGAACTCGTGTCCTCCTATGGGGGCACCCATTTCTTTACATATCACAAAATGTTTTCCACAAAAGCTGCAGCTAGAGTTTCCCTGTGGAACCAGGGCACCTACTGGGGAGCTCTAGACCTTGATCTTCATAACCGTGTGTTCACAGGATGCCGCAACTTCACCTGCGCGATCTGCAGGTCTACCGCCCATCCTTCTTCCTCCTGTCCTCTGACCTCACAAAATCTTCTCTTCCTCCCAGACAAACCCAGAAACCCAGTTCCCAGAATTCCCTCTTTGTTTCAAGTCCAAACCACCCGCCCTCCCTGCCCCATCTGTAATAACTTTAATAATCACAAATGCCTTAGAACATCATGCAAGTACCTCCACATTTGCTCTTTCTGCGGGGGGCCCATTCTAAACTCATTTGTTCAGCCCTCAATAAAAATACCAGAAAGTTTTTATCGACTATCGTCAATGTTTCTCACCTGTCTGCCGAATTGTCAGCCCACCCTGACCCTAACTTCTCTCACTATCTGTCCTCAGGTTTAAAGCACGGATTCCATCCCAGCATCGCCAGCATTCCCACTCACTTATTTATCTGCGCCAACCTCCTATCAGCCACTACCAAACCCGACACTGTGGACATCCTAATCAAAAAAGAATTAGATGCCACATTCATGATTGCCCCCCCCCCGCATAATTCACCTATCCCCAGCATAAACAGCCTAATTCCCCTCGAAGAATTCTTCCTCCAATACCACACCGTTGATCAGGCCATAGAAATCATCAAAAAGGTAGGCAGAGGTGCATGGCTCGCAAAAGTTGACATCACCTCTGCCTTCAAAGTCATGCCCATTCACCCTGATTTTTGGCACCTCTTCGGTATACAATGGCGCAACCTATTCTATTTAGCTGTTCGCCTAACCTTTGGATGTATAAGCAGTCCCAAAATTTTCGGCTTGCTCTCCGAAGCAATCTGTTGGATCCTGTCCAATAACTACAAGATCCACCACCTACTCGACAACTTTTTAGTCATCTCCCCTCCAATGCCCCTCCCGCCGCAGACCTGTCAACGGTTCTCAAAGTTTTCAACCATCTTGGGATATCTTTTGCCCAAGAAAAAACTCCAGCACATGTGTCGAATTTTTGGGTATCAACCTTGACTCCTAAAAATTCAAAGCCTCCCTTCCAAAAAAGAAATTGGACAGAATCATCATGATTTCCACCATTTTCATAGCCCAACCCCAGTGCTCTAAACGCGAACTTAAACTTCGCCATGCAAATCATTCTCTAGGGCCGCCCTTTCATTTCCCACTTGCCCACACTATCCTCCTCAGTCCCTTCCCTCGAAGATGCCTTAACTCTAACCGACCCCTGCCTACGAGAACTCCAGCTCTGGATTTCTTTCCTTTCTCAGTGGAACGGCCATTCTTTCTTTTACAAAGACTGCCTGTCCCACCCAGTAGACATTCAGCTATTTACAGATGCTGCTCCCTACCTAGGTTTCGGGGGCTTCTTTCTTAACCGATGGTTTTGCCTCCCCTTGGCCTCTAGAACTAACAGAAGTCCTGCTCCACCAAGCTTCAACCGCTCTATACAAACTTTACCCCATAGTCGTCGCCCTGCCCTCTGGGGCAAATAATGGACTGCTTCTTGCATTCTTGTCCATTGCGACAACGAAGCCACAGTATGCTGCATCAATAAACACAGCTCCCTGGCTGGGGGATTTCTGCTTTCTGCTCTCCATCAGTATTTCATTACTGCTAAGCATATTCCCGGAATAAAGAAAATACCATCGCTGACTCCCTCTCTCACTTTCTGATTCAGAAATTCAGGACGCTGGTGCCAGATGCCGACCCCCTCCCAACCCCAGTGCCTCCCTTTTTGCAACTAATATTCCCCTAAATCACCCACTAAGACCACTCTACAATCATTCTCTTAATGCTATGATCCAAGCATTCGCTTCCAGGACACTACAGTCCTACCTCACAGCCTGGAAAGGTTTTAAAACTTTCCACACCTGCTTTAACCTCCCCTTCCCAGATTTTTCCCTACTATCTATCACCTCCTTTATCTCATACCTCAACTACCTCAGGTACCTCCAGGCCAGTTCCATCAGAGGATACCTCAGTGGAATTCAATTCATCCACAAGCTATTACACGGCTCTGTCTCTCCCGCAATCACTAACACCCAAACTAGCTTCATCATTAAAGGTTTCCAAAGAGAAAACCCTTCTCGCCCCGACCAGAGGCTTTCCATATCTATGGAGATCCTAACTCGCTGCATCTCCACCCTCTGTCAAGGTTACTGTAACCCTTTCATTTTGTTCTTCGGATTCCTAAGAGTCTCCTAATTTACTTCCAACCCCCCTTTCAACCCATCCATCCACCCCACCATTTCCGGCTTTTCCATTTACAATCACGAAACCATGACCTTTTTATTAAATGCAGCAAGACAGACCAGCTTAATAAAGGTCACCATGTCTATATCTTCAAGCTCCAGTCCCCCACCCAACCTTACCAAAAACTACGAGCCTTACTAGCTTTCAGAAGCTTGTTCCCCTCCTCTCCCCACAAGTCCCTCTTCACTGACAAATTCAACCAACCCGCTACAAGGTTTGGTTTCAAAAACACCTCCAAATCATCATTTCAAAATCCGGAACCTCCCCAGAAAGATACTCCTCCCACTCCTTTCGCATTGGAGCCGCCACTTCAGCAGCAGAAAGGGGCTAATGCAAATCCTCTCCCGTCCAAGCCAAAAGCCTCCGCAGAGGTCTTAAGCACCTAACCCGTCTCCGCAGAGACCTGCAACAGATTCTCTTGCAAACTAACCCCAACACTGCAGAGATCATCTCCCTACCTACCCATGTCTCGGCTGAGACTTAGCAAACGCAACCTCCACAGAGGTTCATTATAACCACCTCTGCCGAGGTCTATCCCAGCTACCTACTTAATCCCCACAGAGGCTCAGCAACCGCAACCTCCACAGAGGTTCACCCATACTCACCTCCACAGAGGTTTATCTCCAGCTATTCCCACCCAGTCTCCACAGAGACCTAGCAACCGCTACCCTCACAAAGGTCCATCGTACTCCTCTCCTCTGAGGGCAATGTCCAGGTATTTTCGCCTCATCACAGAGATTTAGCAATCGCTACCTTCACAAACGTTCATTACTCACTTCCACAGAGGTTATTCTCCAGCTACCTCCCGTCTCCGCAAAGACTTAATAACAGCTACCTCCGCAGAGGTCAATCCCCAACTATCCCTTCCCCGTCTCTGCAGAGACCCAGTAACTGCTACCTTCACAAGGTTCCTTATTTTCACCTCCACAGAGGTCATTCCTAAGCTATGTCCTTCCCGTTTCCACAGAGACCCAGCAACCACTACCTCCACAAGGTTATTTATTTCACCTCCGCAGAGGTCAATTCTAGGCTATCCCCTTCCCGTCTCCGCAGAGACCCAGTAATCGCTACCTTCACAAGGTTCATTAAATCACCTCTGCAGAGGTCAATTCTAAGCTATCCACTTCCCATCTTCGCAGAAACCCAATAACCGCTACCTTCACAAGGTTCATTCATACCCACCTCCGCAGAGGTTAATTCCTAGCTACTTCCATACCGTTTCCGCAGAGGCTTAGCTACTTCCACAGAGGCTTCCAGCCACCAAATCCGCATCCACTATCTCAGCCGAGGTCCTACCAACCTACCATTCGTCCAGCAAACTTCTCCCCATTGCCCTTTTGGGGGGGCGGCTCTATGCTGCCATCCTCTCTTAAGCTTTTTTGGGGGGCAGCCGGAGTTCGCGCCGAGCCCTTACCCTCGCTAGGGTTCAAGCCCGCCGTTCTCCCGGCCCACTCCCTGGACAGCACGCCAAACCAGCTTATCAAATTTATCTAATTATTATGAGGAAGCGTGAACACTTGAAATGATGTGATGTAATGATATGATATATTATAGATACACTGTAAAAAAAATTGCATAAAAATTATGGTAAAAAAAAGTCACCTGTGGTTGGCGGAATTCTACCATAATATACGATAACAACATTTTAGGTTTTGCTGGTTTAAGCAAAATTAATGTTAAATACTGTAATTTCATTTACTGATATAATGTTAATATACCAACCTATTAAAGTACTGAAATCTCGTATGTACCTTTATACACTAGTGATGGGTCGTTCTTGAATGACATATAGTTTCTGTATTGGAATTATTGATTTACTTGTTTCTGGTACTGAGCCGGTAAGTGCCAAGTGGTCACATGACAAAAAAACGAACGACTTAAACCCGAAGACTCTAGACGAACTAATCACTTCTGATTCTGGCTCAAGCTACATAGGTTAAGCTTATGGAGCTGTCATGTGATGAATGAACGACTCGAACCCAAAAACTTGTCAGATAAGGACGAGACTCAAAGGTCCCAGTCAGTAAATGTATCCTAACTCCCCATCACTATTACACACTGGTAATCACCAAATGCAGGTGGTGATGACAAAGTCACGTGATGAACAAAAGCCCATTTCAAGCAGCTTTTAATTATGAATACAGAAGGTGCTCAGAGTCATTCACACAAACACTAAACACCATCATGGTGAGACTCATTAATGTGTTTGAAATATGCAATAAACATTCTTTTAACAACATTACATGTAACATACAACCCTAATAAACATAACTGATAAGAAAAAATTAAGAATATAGTTTTAAATACCATTTTTTACAGTGTATCATTCAACACAACTAATTAGGTAGAAAAATACTTTGTTTTAAACACATTAATCTTTTCTATACCATTTAATGCATTGTTTTTTATAAAATGTCTGCTTTATTTAGATGAGAAAATTACAAATAAATACAATTAATAAATAAACGCATACATAAATTAAATCTAATATTATATTTTGTCGAACCTCTTAAGAATGACAATTTACATTTTAAGGCAGTTAATTTTACTGACCATCCGTTTTAACATTTTGTAACACTACTAGTGGAATATGCGAAAAAAGTGATGTGAGAATTAGTCAGGGAGAAGGAAAAAAAACTGGAGAAAAAGAGAAGGTTAGGCAACGTATGAAAGAAACATTACAAAACAAGTCTCCAGATCCGTGTTACTGTCTTTCAACAGTGTCTTGAGGTTTATTATTCAGAACATGAACACTCATAGATTCCATTTGTTTATCACAACCTTCTTCTCAGAAAGGACACTTTGTTGTTGAGATTTTTTAAAAAACTATTTTGTACTCAACAGAATATAGCTTTGAAGGAAAAACTATTTGATGTTTTGTTTATTGCTAGTAAATAAACTCAAAAGTCCAATAAGGATGCACGAGCCGGTTACAAATACATGTCATTTTTTCCCTTACTGTATATTTGCACTTATATTTCTCAGAATTCCTATAATTGTAAGTGCAAGGGAATGTAAATACAGAAAAAATGAATCACAACCAATAAATGAGTCAGACACTGGGGAGCGATAAAGACAACTAGCTGTTTGTCATTAACCATAAACTGCTGTGATTGCAAGGAGTATTAGACTTAGCTTTCCAGTGTGAATGGCTTCTGAAGCAGTGTTATAACAATTTTGGGAGGAACTATATTGAGTGTCTTTAACTACCAAGTACATTAATCAATAGGGACAATGTACTTATTGTGTACATATTTTACATTGTACTTATATGTTAAAACATCAACATCTGTACATCTGTAATTAAACTGTTGATCCTATCCCACAAAATGTTAATTGATGGACTGGAATTGTGTTGGACTCTCATTCTAACGGCACCCATACACTGCGGAGGATATTGGTGAGCAAGTAATGCTAAATTTCTTCAAAACTTTCTTAACTTTTTGAACATTTTTGTGAAGAAAACAAATAAAACTTTTACTATTTTCTTGTGATAGACACCGGACTGAAGCTACTAGTAATCAGACTCTCTTTCGGTCTTCATGAAGGGTTGAGACCCTCTGGATTTGTCATTGATTCAGTCTGCTTTAAAAATAGCCCATCTGTAAGCCAATGCGGTCACTAGACCGTCAGAGTGGCCAAACATCAAAAAAGGAATCATCTGGAAATTTATTCCGAGAGTGTACTCGCTGTCCAGGATATTATTATTAATATTCAGCCACATATTGTTACGTGTGCTCACATGAATTATGTGCTGAGAACATTCCTCTCATTCAGTCATGTGACAGACTCTTTCTGAAACGTGTCTCGTGTCTTTTTTGACAACTCAGATCATCTTTCTTGTGAGTGTGGCAGAAGAACATGCCTCAGGGCAGATTCAAAACATCTTTTTATAGACATTTTGTAAAATTAGTTTTACAGAGCATATAATTGCTTTTGTCAAGCTTTAAAAACAATAGACTGACTAAGTTCTGTTCTGATTTAGTTGGTTCAATCAAAACAGTAATATATTTATTTATATATATTTATAAATAGTTCTTTATTATTATTAACAAGTTTTACACCTAAGGATATTAATAGTAAATTTAACAAAATTGTTAAATTATATGTACTCAATTAGAATGTTTGGTAACACTTTAGTTGGTTAAACATTAATTAATGGTTAATTTGTTCACAATTAAGCATTAGTTGAGCAAAAACACACTAGTAATTAATGATTAAAATGTTAGGTTAATCATTAATTACTAGTGTGTTTTTGCTTAACTAACATTAATTAATGCTTAACTAATGCATTATTCTGGACCCCTATTCTGAAGTGTTACTGAATCTCTTTTCAAATTGAGGAACTATTAAAATACAAGACCATGACAAACACCCTTATTAAATAATAATACTAACCTTTGCAAAATGAAAAATCAGCACGATGTCTTAATAATATACACAAGTGCAAGTAATGTTACGTTTTCATATTCTATTCCACTCCATTCCCTATTATCATAGCTTTGCAAAACCTGAACTGTATCATGACGACTTCAAGAAAACCAACAATCAGTTCAGATAGAGGTGATTTATTTGGTAAGCATTTTAAGTTCCTTTCTGTAGCCATCTAAAAGAAAACCAAATCTCTAAAACTTAACAAGCTAATGAAAACAAATATTCAACCCTCCTTTATCAGCACTTCAGCTACAGCTAGGAACTGTTTCGTAACAATCCTCCAGTCTACTGTTTACATACAGTCACTGAAGTAGCATCCATTGTAGTACATCACAGCGACAAGTAGAATTAAATACAGGGATTTTCTATACAGACAGCTTTTGGCTTTTGTGTTTCCATTTCTTTACAAGGCAAAACACAATAGGCACACAAAGATAAATTGCTTTAAATATTTACAAAGGCATGAGTCGTATAATTTTCAGAGAGGGTCTAACTGTACATTCACCCTCTTACTGAATAACTCTGAAAGAAGACAGTTGTTATTTATGATCGTCAGAGTTCGCAGTGTCCAGTGCAGTCATCCGAGACGAGCCTCAGATGATCTGTGTGTGCGTGTATGTGTGTGTGTGTCTTGTCTCTACTCCTCAGTAAAAGTGATGACGTCATACTGGATGCCCTGCTGCTGCAGCTCTTCCAGTTGTTCAGGTGTGGCCTCGGTGTAAACCGTCTGAGTCTGAGCCATAGCTGCATCTGCAACAGCTAAACACACACAAACACATGTCACTTATATCTCCTCTGATCCTCTTAAACATCCCCAGAAGGTTGCAGTACTAACACTTTCTTTTCTTGGCTTTTGAGTGGATTAAACTCGGTAGTGTGGAGGTGTAAGGTCATACCAGTGACAGCAGAATGGGCAGCTGCCTCGAGGTCCTCGGGGGCCACTACCTGCTGCTCGGCAGTGATGGGGACGTACTGTATCTGTCCATCCTGAGATAGAGCGATCTGAGACATGACACACAAGAGATTTACTCATAAAACATTTTGATCCAAATCAATGGTGCATTAAATTGATCAAAAGTGACAGTTAAGAATATTACACTGTTAAAAGATGCATGCTTTTCAGAAAATATTGAGCACTGTTTTCAATATATTTATTAGAAGGATCATGTAAAAACTGAAGAATTTAGTAAAGACTGCTTAAAATTCCATTTTAAAATTTAAATAAAAATTGACAGAACAGAACTGTTACTTTGATTTGCAATATTACCGAATAATTTCTCTATTTTTGATTAAATAAATGTAGTTTAAGGGGGCACAAAAAATATTAACATTTCTTACTAATGCTACATTTTTGCATGATGTTAAGTTCTTGATTGATGTCATTTTTTTAAATTAGCATTAATTAATTAATATTTTTTCGGATGTATTTTGATTGGAGATTGAACTTTGTTGATCTTTGTAACGGATTGGGGTTGTTTGATGACGGGTTTTTCAACAATGTTTTTTTGGGTGGCGATTGAATTTGATTAACCATTGTAATGTATTGATGCTGTTGGATGACGTGTATTTTTCTTGATAAAGTTAATTGGTTGGTAATTGGTCATGTGGTTACCTTTAAAAGAGTTGTGTTTTAACATTTGTATATTCCTGATGAAGGTCTTGTGACCGAAACGTTGTTTCAATAAATAGTTTTATTTACCTATTAATTGCAGGTCTGCGATGGAGTTGTTTTACTAATTAAATTAGCATTTAAAATAAATATGCTGTCGTTGATAACAAAGCTGCATATGGATCCATTTAGCATTATGTTCCATAGAATCAAATGATTTCAAGTCTGAGGACATGAACAGCTCAAAGTAGAATCTCAAAGTATCATGCTGTAATTATTTAAACAACATTAATTCAGCCTATTCTAAGCTGTAATATAAAAAAGGTGCAATCCGCTCTGGGCTCAACCTGTTGCTCCTGCAGAAACGTCCCGTCGTGCTCATACTGAATGTGAGCAATCCGCCCATCCTCCATCTGCAATCAACAATCAGAATTTTTTTTTTTTCATAATGATGACGTAATTGACAATAAATATGCCTTTCATGCTGCAGTTACGGATAAAGAGTCTGTTCTCAGCTATCAGAGAACTGTTCATCAACAACCATGAGGAATTGTGGACCCTTGGGTTATGAATGATGGAAAAGGCACATACAGTACTAACCTGAATGTGGTTTCCTTCAGAAACCACTACATATTCCCGCGGGAGCAGGTGCTGAACTCCATCCTGAGAGATGATATACTGGACCTGAGAAAATGCAGGGAGAAGAGGGTTTAAAGTATACGACTGAAGGTCTTGAATATGTTTGATGATCAGACACACACACGCTACAGTTTTTAGATACATTTGCAGAATCATTACTCCAGTCTTTAGTGTCATAAAATTCTTCTGAAATCATGCTAATATGCTGATTTGGTGCTCAAGACAAATTTCCCATTATTAATAATGTTGAATATATTTTTTTTTTCAGGTTTCTCTGAAAACTCTAAATGTTTGACAGATAGAGTGTGTATGATTTTTACTGGTTTTCTGAATAAAGTCTTAGAAAACATGTTGTACCTCAGTGACCTGATTGTCTCCAGTCATTAAGTGCTGTACCGTCTGTCCATCTACTGTTGTAATCTGCTGAATATAGGTTGCCTCCTCCTGAAAAATGTACAATTTTGTCAAAACAATGCAAAACCGAAAACCTGATAGGCCTCATATAAAATCTGCTTTACACATACATTAAATATTAATAAGCTGCTCTGCTGGCCAAAAAGTGTCAACCACAAAGAAGATGCGAATAAGACTATGTATGTAAAAAAAAAAAATGCAATACCTGGTCAGAAAGAGTCTGATCCTGGGCCACAATGATGTGTTCCTGACCCAAAGCCTGCTGCAACCTCTCCGGACTGATAACTGCCTGACCCGCCTGCAGATCTGAACAACACAGGAAAAAGAAATATGCACAGATAATTGTCAGATATTTAAAATAGGGCTCTGTAAGTCTATTATTTCGATACGTTTTACTGTGAGAGTCAGCACTTACTCTGCAGTGTGGCTAAAGCCTCTTCATCACTGTTAACGATGATGGTCTGCTGAGAGGGGACAGAGCGGGTTTTACGGGGTGAGGGTTCTTGAGTATGAAGCCTCTCCATGTGGAACTTCAGATGGCCGTTACGATTAAACCTTAAAAAGAAACTGAGCACTAAGTGGCTGTGTTACTTTCATCGAGTAGTGGAAGTATATATATTACCATTGATTTAAACAGCACTAATTCTCTTAGAAATCAATCCATTTAAGGATAATTTCTCCCCTACCTCTGGCCACAGACTTGACATGCGTAAGGCTTTTCGTTGGTGTGTGTCATCATGTGGCGTCTCAAGTCCTTCTTGTTTTTAGAGGCAAAACTGCAGCTGTTGCATTTATGAGGCCTCAAATATGCATGCATGGCCATGTGAGACTAGGGTTTTAAAAATGCACACATTATTAAAAGCATTTACACAACAAAAACTGTTTTTGAAGAAGTCAGAAGAAGTCCTACATACTGAATTAAAACTCAAACTATATGACCAACACACCTTGACTTCTGGCCAAGAAGGTGCTGTGAAGTCACAGTCAGGGCATTTGAATGTTTTGGGGTCTATGTGCGCCCTCTTGTGGTTCTCCATGTCTGAGCGGCCGTGGAAAGCCTCCATGCAGATGCGGCAGGAAAAGCGTTTGGTGTTGAGCTGCTGAGAAGGAGGTGATGGACACAGAGGAGGGGAACCTGGAGCTTCACTGCTTAGCTGCAGGAGGAGAATTTTGTCAGTAAATCTTTTCACTGGGACACGATTGGTTATTCTATCTGTGAAGTATTCTATCTGTGAAGTCTCACCTCTACCTGCTGCAGGACTCCATCTGTCAAGGCTGAGCTCAAATAAAACTTCTCTTTATTCTCTTTGAGAGGTGTAGAGATGGACAAGGGCTCGGTGCTCACTTCCATGACCTGTGGCTCTGCTGGGGGTTCCTCTAAACTGCTGCCAAACACACATACATCATCCTAAAGGATTTTTATAACATTGAAAGACATCAGAAACAACAGCTGTTTGTGACGTTTGGTAGTACCTGTGTGCTGTCTCTTCGGAGGCCTGCTCCACCACACTGAAATCTGCTTCCTCGTATGTACCAATGCCAATCTGCGTAACCTCTTGTGACACATCTGTTGTCTCCTCTTGCTCCACAGTTCCTGTGGCTGTCTCAAAGGCCTCCTGCACAAGAGTGTCCCCGTTCTCTGACACATGAAATGTTACAATCTTTTGAGCCTGCAAGGATGAGCCCTCACTGCCAGAGTCAGCTCCGGTCCATGACCCCGTCTCCAGAGTCTTACCATCTGGTTTCAACACTGCCACCTGAGAAGAGTGATCAGTTTATCACAAAAAGTTAAATAAAAAATATATATTTATTTATAATCATATAATTTAGTATCATGAAAATTCCAAATTGATATTTTATCTATGACCTTAATTGACTTACTGCTCGCTCTTTAACCAACTAATGTCATACACATTTTATAACAATATTTTATATTCCAATAGACAATGTGAGTGTGTCAGTACAGTACCTGCAGTTCTCTGGCGTTACTCATGTTCAGCAGCAGATCGAGAGCATTTTGGGCTGAGAGGTCTGTAGTCTGGGCTGTGATGGATGGTAAAGATCAAATATAATAATAAGGTGAATGAGGAAATATGTACAGGTGAATTTATAATCACACCATATACTGTATTTTAGGTGTGTTCCAATTAATGATAATGTTTTTGCTAACCTTGCTCATAAATGATGGTAGTGTTTCCCAGTGCATCTTGAGATACAGATGTTTTCCCTATGGACTCCATGGTTTGGAGAGTAATTGGGTCCACTGTTACCTTTAGGTGCAAAGCAGATATATACATATATATATCTTCCATTCTGATAAATACTAGTGAATTAAAATGGTTATATATGTACATACAATGGTCCCTTGAAATTCTTGTGTTTCATGCTGTAATCTCAGTTCCTCAATTTGTTGCACGGTGAAAACGGACGCCTGCCTCTGGCGAATTGGCTCCTCTGGGTGGGATCGGCTCCACTCATCAAAGGCCTCGGGGTGGCGACACTGCACATGTAGGCGCAGGTTCTTCCTGTGTCTTGTTGTGAAGTGGCACATGTCGCATGAGAAGGGCTTTTCACCTGATGAGTGGGTGAAGATGGAGAGATACAATCAGAAAATCTTTCTACCCACAACATTTAAACATTCTTAATTGTTTAATAATTTACCGGTGTGTTTAATGGCAATGTGGGACACCAGGAAATCCTCTTTACTCGTGGAGTATTTGCACTCTTCGCATTTGAATGGTTTGTCGTTGGTGTGGGACAGCTGGTGATTAAGCAGGTGCTTCTTGTCATTGCAGGTGTAGTCACAGAATTCACATTTAAACCTGACACAGGAGAGGAGAAAAATAGCTGTCTTTACATTATGTTAACCAGAGGAACAGACATTTACACTAAGTCCCTCTCGCTTACGTGCTGTTGCCACAGTTCTGGATGTGTGTGAGAAGATGCATTTTGAAAGTGTAGCGCTTTTTGAAGGATTTCCCACACTGCAAAACAAAACATTTATATATGAGTGAAAACACATCAAATATCTTGGGTTGCGCTTTACAAAACCATTTTTTTATCAAGGCTTATTACAATATGCTTAGATTATTCAATGATTCATCAAGACTAGTTAAGGAAAACCTTACTTTGTCACACATGTGAGGTTTCTCTGTGCTGTGCGTCTTCATGTGCTGCGTCAGGCGTTTCTGCATGGGATATACACGACAGCAGATGGGGCATGGAAACTCGGACACTTTGGGAACCTGCGAAGGATTAATGGATGATTGCTGTTGCATGAAAACCTTTCCTTATCAAACAAAGCAGAAGTAACCTGATACGTCATGTCTTGAATCTTACCATATCTGTCTTTCGACTCCTAAAAGAGAAGAACCAATGAATATTAATGTCATACGTGAATTTTAAATGTCAATACTCTCACACTATGATACAGACAACCATAAAAGTTCAATTCATGTCAAGTGATTAACGAAAAGGAGATATGCTCAGTTCTTACTTGCTTTTGTTGTGGACAGCTGAGTGCCGGATCACGTCTTTCTTATAAACACTGGAGTAATCACAAACCTCACATTTGTATGGTTTTGTACCTTCATGATTAAACATGTGCTCCTATAAGACACACATACATTAGTTTTGTAGAAATATACATTTATTTTGACATGAGCATGTATTTTGCAAAAAACTGTTAAAAACATAAAAAAATACTTTAACTACTGAAAGTAAATAAAATATAGTTTTAATGGATTTATTGATTTTCAGATGAAGGACTCTACTTACCTTTAGTGAGGACCAGCGTTTGCAGCGGTAGCTGCACTGCAGGCACTTGAAGCGTTCAGGGTCATTTCCTTCATGAGAATCCACATGGAATCTGAGATCTTCTTGTGACAGAAAGCGAGAGCCACAGATCCAGCAATTATGAGGTCTTAGCAGAGGCTTAAGGGATCTGTAGTACTTGCTTTAAAAAAGAAAAAGGATAAATGAAACCTCAGAAGCCAGAATGTGTTTAAGTGGTTTTCTAAGTTACAATTTTTTCTGTCGATGATCAAAGAGTAGCGTAAGCACTACGTACTTGCGATTCATGTACTTTTTGTACTTCTTTTGAAGGAATCGTTTAGAAGGCCTGCCTCTTTTCTTGGGCAAAAACTCCAGGTCATCTGGGCCTGTGTTCGATGAGGGATCTTTGTTTTCTGAATCTGACTGGCTGATGGCTGGTTCCACAGCTGACCCATTGGATAGTGAGGAAGACCCATTCTCCAATCCAGAGGAACTTGCTTCTTCAGGAGCTTGAGGGTCACCTGCATTACTTGTTTGATTTGCTGCTTGTGACTCTGTTTTATACATGGGTGAAAATAATAGTTCAGTAAATAAAATATCTCAGACCTATGCAAATCCTGAGGTAGATATATTATTATAATATTTTCTTCTTCCCACCTTAAGACCTAATAAGCTGAATTAACACTGACCTGAGTCAGGAAGGAATTTGCGGGGTGGCCCCACCGCCCTGCGGGGTCGTTTCCATGAGGTAGAGGAAGATGATGAAGAGCATGAAGGAGGAGGAGTGCTGTGACTGGAAGCCAATCTGGACCTGGCCTCTTCATCAGCTGGCTTATAATCACTGTCACCTAAATGCAATATTCAGATACAATAAAAAACAGGAAATTGAATATAGTGAATGCAAACTGCTCTCCACTGACCTTGATCATCAAGAGCACCAGCATCAATGATGTCATCTTCTTCCTCTTCTGGTGGATCCTCCTTTTTGACTTCAGTGGACCCTCGTGTCCTGCTTTCGGCCTTTCGAGGACGTCCCCGTCCACGTTTCTTTTGGCCCGGACCACCTACACGAGACAGCACATTCTGAACAAGAGAAACTAAAGGGAACTACATGCATAAATTAAGACCTGACTAAAACTTAAAACTGCACAGTTCTTTCTGCATTATGTTTTTGAAATTGCACGTTACTAAAACACATACCCCCAGTTTCACAGACTAGGCTTAAGCTAGTCCCAGACTAAATTGCATGTTTGAGCTGTCTCAAAATGAAAATATCTTGCTCTGACAAATCTTA
>JAUCMT010000154.1:10327648-10353628 GCA_032357475.1 Enteromius thamalakanensis | reverse complement strand
TTTTTCTTTGCAGTATTATAAAAACATTTTTAAATATATCGTAAAAATATTTATTTATAAATATAACTTGAGTCATGCTAAATATATTTTCAGTTGTAGATGTGCTATTTATTTTTATTTATTTATTAAAAGAATTCACAATCTATCCTGTGTTAATTAATTTATTTGTTTAAAACCTAATTTAAATTAAAAAAATAATTAAATAAATATGCATTTTAATAAAATATTTTTTATTTATAAATTTTAGCATCTATTACTTATTTATTTGTAAATAAAATTTCAATTGTAGATGTGCTATTAATTTTTATTTAATTATAAAAGTACAATCTATCCTGTGTGTTAATTAATGTATTTGTTTAAAACATAATTTAAATAATAATAAATATATATATATATATATATGCTTTTTAATATTCTTTTTATTTATAAATTAAATTTAAGCATTTATTCTATTTATTTGTAAATATACTTTATGTTCTAGGTGTGCTGCTTTGTTATCTGATTTATTTTTTATTGATATATAATACAACTACTGAATTTTAATTATAATTTTTATACAATCTCTCCTGTTACTGTGTCAATTTAGTGTTTTAAAAATAACTTTAAAAATATATAAATAACCAAATATGCGTTTTATTCAAATTTATTTTATTCATAAATATAATTTTAGCGTCTCTTATTATTTATTTATTGTTTGTTTGTTTGTAAATATAATTTCAATTCACAGTAGGTGTGCTATTTTGTTATCTGATTTATTTTATTAATAAATATAATTTCAGCTATGTTTTTATTTTAGCTTAATTAATATAACTTCAACTTATATTTATTTGAATTGAAAACATTGTGATCATTTCTTGAGACACGCAGTTTTATGATGTCCATATTTATGTTCTGGAGCCATAATGGGCATGTTGCTGTTGTTTTGTGTTTTGTCTGATTCTCATCCAGTCCTGCGAGTGAAACGGAGAAGGTTAGAAAAGGATGTGTGTGAGTGACTCAGCGGCAGGCAGGTCATTAAGACCCATTAAACACCCCCCTGCAGCAGATCCAGGCCCGTAGGCCTTACACAGCCTCCTGGGAGCCTCCGCAACCCCCCTTTCTTCTGACGGAGCCGTCAATGAAAGCTAATCCAGAGCAAGCCTTAGCTTCAGCTGACAATGTCTTCATCAGCCCTCTTTACTAGGCCAGCTTTAAACTAGCACTGTCGACAAAACCAGAAATCAACAAAAATTCTGATTCTGGCAATATTCTGAATGAAGCGGGAGAAGACACCATTAACTGATGCTTGACTCTCCCTATTATCCCTTTTCATACATTTATGTAAATAAACGATTGTTTAATAATGACATGGTGCATGCCTTCTGTGCAGGTTTCAACTTCTCTTTCCTATTGGATAACTGTCTGAAATAAGCTGTGCCCTCTTTTTGTAATTGCAATATTGCTATGTAAAATTGTTATATTTTCTCGATTGTTAAAAAAAGAAAAAGACTGCAATGCAAAGCAAAGCTTTTTGGGTGTTTTTTACTGTATGCATTATGTTTTTTCCCCATGTTACTTGGTAATATGTATCTGTACATGTTACTGTAGTAATACTATGATGCATGCGCAGAAAACATGATATTACCATGGTTAAGCGTCCACAAGCATGGTTTTATAAAATAATGCATGTATTTAAAAAACTCAACATGTTATTGTAAAATAGCGCATGTCCTAAGCTAAACCATAGTAATACAGTGATAATATCTTCAAAAGAATGGTAGTACTATAATGCATGCATTTAAAACATGATTATTTACATATTTGTGGACATGTGCTCTGATAATACCATGTTGTTTTTTTCTTTGCATGCATTACTTGTCTACGTGCACGTTTTTTAATATGCTAACATGATACCATGGCTTTGTATGGACCCAATTAATATCATTTTGTACATGCATTAGGGCAATACCATGATAATACCTCGGGTTTTGGAATTATGCCGTGTCTGTTTATGGTAATATCATGGTATATCCCAAAATGCCACACTATTATCAGAACCATAGTACATCTTTGGATGCTATGCGGAGAGAGAGAAAGACTGTGTGTGTGTGTGAGTGAGTGAGGGAGAGTGACACACACACACACACAGGGAGAGAGAGAGAGGATCACAGCGGCTCTACGGCCACAGACGAGCGTCACACCGACACATCCGTCGCGCTTTCCGGTGAAACGCGCGACATAGGCCTGCGTCCGCCACCGTAAACCGACACACACACCGCGGAACGGTCGCGTCACGTATGAGGCACACGAGCAGCCAAACCCTTCCAGCGGAAACCGACGAGTGCTTGATGACAGCGATCGGGAAGAAAACGAGGAGAATCCAGGAATAACGCGCGACTCCGGAGCGACATTATCTTCATTCCGAGGTAACGCGTGATCGCCTTTCATGTGTGATTGTCAATGTTCCGTTACAGGCAGGTTTTAGACGTCGTTTTATCCATTTGCGCAGAATTGCATTGCCTTCTTCCCTGCATAACGTTATATGGTGCTCTAATAGAACAGTATATATAGTGTCTATCCAAGAGTCGTTGAATAGAGAAACAGACGTGACACCCCACAGTAAACCCGTCGGGCGGCTGCACAGGTGCATCTCTCTTGGATCCAGAAATCATAGATCATACAACCTATTAAAGACATTTTAACTGGTTATACTTAAACAGTTATATCGCATATTACGGTACAGATAATGTGGATAAATGTTACTTTGTACGGTTTATGCGTCCCTGATTGATGCCTTGTTGAAATAACAGAGATGATGCTGGTCTTAAAGGGACAGGTCACCTAAAAATGCAAATTGAGTCAATATTTATTCACCCTCATGACGTTACAAACCCGTGAACTTTACAGTATCTAGCACTGTTCCGAACAGATTATATTCGGTTCAATGATAAATTGCCAGCCATGTTCCATACAATGCTTTTGCGTCATTAAATACTGTCAAGTTCACCTTGTCATGATGGTGAGTAAATACTGGCAGAATTTGCATTTTTAGGTGAACTGTCCCTTTAAGACTAACATCTCTTGTTATGTCAACATGGATGGGGACTGAGTGATCAAGTCTAAAAAGGATATTCAATTATTATGAATATATACATTTGTATAAGGAACTTCCATAGTTCTCAAAAATGATATAAATGGTGTTTAAAAATGTTGGGTGTACTGTTCCTTTAATGTGTGCGCCTTGGGGATTGTGGGGGAAGGAAATGTTTCCAAATAGCTGATGGGTAACTCAAGAGCTCCCTAGTGAGGGATATTGGCATAATTAGTTGTGGTAATGGTACAAGCTCTCGGTCTGGCAATGCTTAGACTTTAAACACTTTAAGAATGGTATTTAAATGTATTGGACATGTAGGCAGACAACAATCTCATTGTGTTAATCTCACTGCGAGAGTGACAAAGAGGCATCTTTACAAACACATTTAGCAGATTTAATAAAATTGCACAGTAGATCAAATCAATAATAGCTTCCTGAACAGCATAAAAATGCTGAAAGGCCCATTTCAAAGACTGTTGCAAAATGTTGCAAATAGGATGTAACAGCGTTCTTTATGGGGCTGTGACATCATAATGGGGCTGTATGGTGTCCGTGGTATCAGTGGAACTGTAGAATTGTTTATGTCCTTGGTAAGCGCTCTGTCGATTGAGTTAATCAATGCTTCCTCACGCACTCACACATGCACTTCTGAAAGCATTAGGTCACGTTTGCAGGCTTGAAAGCTTTGGGGGTCAAACCGAGGCTGGGTTTTCTTGACCTCTGCGTGCACACCTTCACAAATATAAAGGTTGGGTTCATTAAATTGGCCTGAAGAGAAGTCGTTAGCACGTCAGTATTCACACGTTAGCACCTGGCAACCCCCACTTGACTCTAATCCACCAATTAACATCCAATAATATAAAAACTGTACATCATAAAGACAATAAATGCGTGTTGCCGGTGTTTTTTTTAATTTCCCTTTTTTTAGTCATACTAAATAGCGTAAACACTTAAAGTGAATCCTGCAAAAACTGTGAAATTAGACATTGTGTTACCATGAAAATGCTACCCATAATGGGTGGTGTCTTATTACAAATGTTTGGTTACACTTTATTTTTAAGTGTCCTTGTTGCATGTTACATGTACTTATTATTTAAAAAAAAACAATTAAGCATAAAATGCATGCATGTAACCCTAAACCATATAGTAAGTACATGTAGTTAATTAATATTAATTAATACACTGTAACAAGGACAGTTTTATCACAGTATTTTATCAAAACCTCTATCTTGACAAATCATGTATCATTGGAAAGGTCTGAGTTTCTACATTCAATATTTTATACAGATGTTTTTTCTTCTTTGTATCTTTATTTTTTTTAGATCAACTTCAAATTTAGAATGGATTTAATTTGAAAGTAATTTTAGTGTTTCATGGTACATTTTAATTGAAGTAAATACAAACTTCTACGTTTATTTTAACTTTATTTAACTTGAGTTTTATTTATTTATTTTTTGTTAAAAATTTTCAGCAATAATCTGCTGATTGTTTTTAAACATATTACAAGTTTAAGTTCTTCTGAACGTCTTTTGGCAAAAATCTTTTGAAAAATTTTTTTTTTTTTTTTTTAGCCAATAAGACATTTTTTTATATTAAAATGTTCATAAAAATACCGCAAAATATGTCTGTCAAATTATGTAGTCAAATAAAATTATTAAATATCATAATTTGTGGAAAAAACAATGCTTTTATAATTGAATTCCATTTTTTAATGCTTTTTACGTGCATTGAATACATTAACCCCCAGTTTCATAGACTAAATTCCCAGACTAAATTGCATGTTTGAGCTGTCTTAAAATGAAAATATCTTGCTCTGACAAATCTTAAAACATGTCAGTGTCATTGTTCTGTGTTAAGATGCACACCTGTAATATTTTCTTATAAGGCATTTTTGTAAAAGTTCCTTAAATATCTTAATTAAACTAATGCCTAGTCCTGGCTTAAGCTAAGCCCCGTTTGTGAAACCGGGCCATAGTGTTGATTAATGATAGCTTAGGTTTAGGGTCAGGGTTAACCCCCAGCCTATTTCACCCGTGCCTAAATCTGCCACATCCATATCTCTTATAAAGAATATATCGAACTTACAACCTTTATATACTGTCCAGCTCTAATTTAAGTGTGCCATTTTGGACAGGGCCATTAATAGGAAAGATATCAAAAACATTTACACATTAAAAAAAATGACAAAATTATATTATAGACAAAATAATTATTACCTACTTTACCTGGTGGTTTAAAGTGTTTGTCTCTCATGTGGTTGATAAGTGTATCCTTGGAGACACTTTTATATGGGCACATCTTACACTTAAACTGATGTACGATCACCACCTCCATCATTTCCTCTAGCTCAGCTATATCTGGGGTTCTGTGCCCAGGCTCATCCACCACCCCAGACTCCACCACTTCAGGCTCTGGGTGGGTGGAATAGGTCCCACTGCTACTTATGTATTGACCAGGCACGTTATCATTGCAGTCCATTTGATCAGTGAGCTGGGATCCCACTGTGTCAGCCAATGAGTGTTGAACGGCACCCTCGTCAGTATATAGTGATCCCTCCGGTAAGTAGGAGTGCTGGGGATCTTCTACCACACTTCCTTCCTGCTCTGATGCTGAGACGCGCTCCCTGTCATCCATGCTGCTGTCTATATACCGTGAATGCTGCGGCCGCTCGGCACCCTCAGGGCCGTAATCTAAGTAGCCATCGCTGCACTCTACGATGTAGCGGGAGGAGCGAAACGAGCATCTCTGAGGGCTACTGTTTGTACCGCTGCACTCTGCTGCGTAACGCCCTAGAGGTTCTTCTGAGTCGGCCACGCTGTAGTTGGTGATCCCTGAATGACGTGGGGTCTGGTCAGGTTCGGCTCCTGAGCACTCGATGTACCGAGCTTCTCTGGTCTGGTCCGGGTCGTCTCCTCCACTGCACTCTATGTATTGGGAGTGCTGTGGCTGGTCTGGGCGGACATCATCGTGCTCACGGTATCCGGAGTGTCCAGGCTGGTCGGGTTCCACGCTGCCCTGTGGGTTTTCTGACAGGTCTGCCTGGTCCAAGCAAGTGGAGGTAGGTCCTTCGGCAAGGGCTTCAATGGCAATGCGGCTTGACAGAGCAGAAGAAGACATCTGAGCCACCATAGGAGCTCCTGCACACAGTAAAGAAATGAAATGGCTATTTGAACATTCAATTGAATACCCCTATTTCAGCATTATGTACTCCCCTCATGCTGATTTAAATCTGTAAGCATTTCTTCTGTGGAATAAAGATATTTTGAAGAACTTTGGTAACTAAAGAGTTTCAATCCCTATTGACTTCTATTGCATTTTTGTCCATTTAATGAAAAGTCTGGGTACTGAAACCGTTTCGTTACCAACATTACCAACAAGATTTTTACTCATACAGGTTTAGAACAACAGAATATGGAGAATTATTTTTAATTATTAAGTCCATTTAAAAAGATATTTACTTCACTGAGAATGGTAGTAGTACTATCACATTTTGGTCAAATAATATACTAACTGACAACTTGTATGCATTTAAAACTAAATTAGGCCCACAGATTATAACAAGAACAAGACAAAAGGGAAACTTTACTACAATATAACTACTGACAGCACCATATGCACAGCACAGATGTAGAGACAAAAATGAATATCAGCCATAAAATATTAATGCTCTTGTTGTTCAAAACATTGTCCACAAATATTTAAGAAAAAAAAAGAATTCCAGAAGTTTGGAGGTGAATTCACGTAATAAATTATGATGTTAACACTTTACAATAAGGTTCATTGGTTCATTCATTATTTAACAACATTAGTTAATAAGAAATAAGAATGAACAATACTTCAAAATAGCATTTATTAACCATTTACTAATGAATTATTAAAATTACAAGTTGTGCTTGTTAACATTAGTTGCCCTCAATGCACTGAGCCAATATGAACTAATAATGAATTTTTTATTCATTAACGTACATTAATTATTCCTGTACGAAATGCATTGTTCATTGTGTTTTTTTTATTAGTTGATACATAAATTAATGTTAACAACTGAAGCCTTATAGTAAAGGGTTACCATTATGATTGTGTTATATTTGATCTTATTTCAACGTTTGTTTTGTTTCCCAACAAAAATAGAGTGCAGGTGAAAAACAGTATGTCAAAAGAGTACAGTATTCATAAAATAGAAGGTGAAAAGTACCAAGATATTCTACTACATCCCCTATTCTAAAGAGTGCATCTGATTGACAGTTTACTATCCCATGATGTCACGGCAAAGGATTTGTGCATGTAGTAAAGTGGCATTGTAGGTCACGCCTGGGTTACAATCCTACTATATAGAACATACATAGTATATAATGCCACACACAGCTAGACTTTAGAGATTTTTCTCACCATCATCAGGACCTTGAAGTATCAGATACTGTGTGGTCTCTGCACTGCCATCCTCTGCACTCGTAACTGCAATGCATCCTGTAAAATGGGCACAGAAACAAAGTATTGACATTGAACACTACATAAAGATCACAATGTCTACAATATTAAATAATGGCTGTGACAAAAAAGAAGAAGTAAGAGGTTTTTCTACCATTCATAATGTCAGGGCCAATGGTGGATTCAATGATCTTGTCAATAGCTGAGCCAAGATCTGAGGACGTGGAAGCAGTGGAATCAGAAACCATCATTCCTCCTTCAGAAACAGCGCTGGAGTGGACCAGGACCTGGACAGACTCTGACACCAGGACTGACTGTGTCACTGTGGAGACGCTGGACACACTGGTTGACTGGGCAACAGAAGAGGAATCTGGAAGATGAACTCTTCTCACATCTGTACTGGAGCTCGTCTCTGGGATAAAAACCTAAACAAAAAACAAATTTTATATGATTTAAACACTAACATGCAGAGATACAAATGTGTGGGTTGTTGTCTTACCACAAGTCCCTCAGAGCTCTGTCCCACGTGACAGTCTGATTCTGGAGCCAGGGCAGGAGGAGCCACTGCATCGCTGCTATCGGCAGACATAGCCTCTGAAGACTCCATGCCCATGCCGCTTTCTGATGGCTCCTCCATCCCAGAATGCCCCACATCACTGCTGCTCTCCACCTCCATGTCCTCAGAGTCCATCTCTGCTCTGTGGAAAAGTGGCTGCCACTCAGTAATGCAGAACTAAGTTGGAAATTGTATTCTGAATGACATGTAAGAACATGGGTGATTGCAGGATTATTTCAAAAGGATCATGACACTGAAAACTCACAGAAATAATATACAAAAAATAAAATATATTAGAAATATATATTTTTTGCTGTATTTTTTGACTAAATAAATGCATCAGTTTCTTTAAAAACCTTAAATTAAAAACTTATTTTAAAAATGATATATTATATACATCCATTGTTTTTCAATATTAAAACAATTCATACTACACACAATAAACTATCATATATATATTTTTTTTTAATTATAACATATGGGTGATACACTGTGTTTATATAACTACTTATACAATTACATAATAAATAATAAACAATAAATAATTGTTTATATAATTGTGTAATGTGCATGCATTTTGCCTTAATCTGAGCTATTTAAGTAAAAACCTATGTAAAAAGAGCCTGTTTTCTTTCATTTAGTTTTCACAGCTGGGCAGATCCACTTGTGTATTTGCACAAAAAGTCTTGTTGCAATCAAGTTCAACTAGATTTTTCTAAACGAGCTAGACTTTTCTAAATATTTATTGCACAAGGGTACATATTTCTTTATATTTTTTGTTGTATTGTATGTATTGTCGTTTTCTACGCTGAGATTTATGTTTAGTGCTGACAACAAATGCAGCACCTGATGGCACCTTTCTAGGTCGCTTAAGCACATCATAAGCTTACCAACAAAACCACAAGCCAGCGTGGTCCCGCATTAAATTAATTTAAATAGCAGAAAACATCATCTTAAACATTTGATTTCTCACAGGTCCTAAACTGACATCAATCCCTCCCCACCAAAACACAAATCTAACGTTAGCTATGGTTGGAAAAGAAAATCTTTTCCTTGACTTAAACTTATCAAGGACAAAGGGTTATTTGTCCTTGCTTAACATATCACGTTCTGACGCAACGCACAGCAACCATTTTATGCAGAAAATGTCACTACATTAGATGCCAACAACACTTCAGTCCTCTCATGGACCGTGGCTACTCTTTGCTCGTTTCTATCTCAACTAAGAGCGTGTATGTGCTGCCCTTCCTCCTGCCTGCTCGCGCAGCGCCATTTTCCCTCCCGCCGCTGCGAGTTTATTTTTTTCCGCTCAGGCGATATGAAGAACCGCTCGGGGACCTCGAGGGCCTGCGCGAGCAGGGAGAGCCAGTTCGCCCGAATGTTTTTCTCTTGCCCATCATGGAAGAAACTGTATTTGTACACAATTTTACACCATTATTTTGAGCTACGATTTTTTCTTACCTTAAGTGGACGAGTATTTTGCTCTTCACGCTCTCGAATGAGGCAAAATAAAATAGATCTTTGAAAGCGAATAGTTGGTAATGGTTTCTAGTCGGGCGCCATCAGCGTCTCCTCGCTTCCTGTCCTCAAAGCTGGCCGGAACTCATTTATCCGTCACGGGGAAAAGACGACAGGGAGATACCCTTAATCTGTTTTATAATGTATCACTATTTATTTAAAATGTTCTGTTCTGTGTAGAGAACATGTATATCGAGCATCTCCCTTCGTCTTTTAAGTGTTTTGTCAAATAATGTTATGAACCGGAGGACTAATTGCTGTAAGAGGATAAAACCTGCGAGTGCCTCGCGGATTAATATGATACCGGTTGTTTAATCTTACGATTTTAGTTTCTAATTTTTGAGTACACCAACATAAACATCTTTTATTGCCTATTTTTGAATGCCGATTCAGTTTGCGTTGTTAAATTTGTTCTTTTAATATAGATAAAATGTTTACCCCACTGCATTTACTGTCATGCCGCGTGAACTTCGATTAATATTTACTTGTAATTAAGGCAATCAGATTTCTCTTTGTCAGTATCCCTATATCATTTTTAAAGTCATCTCTTCGGTGTGTATTTATGAGTGACTGTATCTCTAAAATGCTAACTTGTTAATATAAAACGGGCATGTATGTGATTGTGTAAATGTTTACATTAATTAATAAGAAAAAAAGAGACTTTCTTTCAATGTTAATCAGCTGCTAAATGCCAAACATTAGTTTAAAATAGTATGCAGTAGTTATATTTAGAATAGTAAAGAACTGTAGCGTTCTAGCCTTGTAAAAACACAAAACATGTCAAATTCAGTGTTTTCCTGCGTTTCAAATATTCTTTAAATGGTTATAATGATAGAGCGATTACACAAGGATTGAATGGTCTTGTTTACAAATTTATTGAGTAATCATAAACATTGCAACAAACAAATAAAAATATAAATAAGTGGAATGTTTAAATTAATAATATAATTATTATCATTTACACCAGGTAAATGATTTCACAATATGCCAAAATCTGGGCTAAATAACATCTCAATATTAGCTCTTAAGGCTAAAAAATACTCTTGCTTAGAAAAACATGTGAGTGGGGTCAATACACAGACAATGGATGCTTTGTTGACAACAAATGCATTTAGGCTACAATATTACTGAGGTGACTCCACTCATACATTTACAAACAAAGTTAATTCCTAGAATTAGTCCGGCAGTGCCTCGTTGTAGTTTGATAGAACAAGTTTATAGTTTCTCTTAATGTGCTTTCTTACAAAGCAGTTATATAGTAAGCGGAAATAAATTATAAGACCACGTTGAAGCAGACAGACAAATATGCCTAACACCCTGTTTCATTTGTAAGATCATTTCAGTGTTAAAACAGTTCTTTTCCTGTAACAGTCAAAGTCCCATAACAGAGACTTTCAATTTAATACATTCTGTCTGTGTCTTCCTCACTGTATTTTACACTGAAGAGAAATGGTTTCCCTATTAAAAAGCTCTGTCGTCAGGTTAGGATGTTGGTTGTTTTCAGTGTGCACGGTGACTGCACATCTTAGCATTTTAGGAGGTCGTACTTCACATAACCCACTCGGTCAACCTGCCTTTTGGAAGTCATCCTCCAGTAGAAATTCTCCCGGCAGAAGTAAGAGAATCCTGAAAAATAGCGGAAACAAATGTCATTTGCTTGATCAGATAAACCAGGCTTTAACTATTTTAGACTGTTTATTTTTACTTACCCTTGTAGAGGAACACATCATGTGAATCATTGGGCACTCCACCAAAAACGGAGTCAATGAATTTTGGGTATCCTCTGTCTATCATCTGAGCCTTCACATCAAGTCTGTGACAATAAAAAAGAGATAAGATTACAATTGGAAAACTAGTTAAAAGGCACTTTCCTTTCAGCTCTTACGTTATAGTCCTTGAGCAAAGTTCACATACCTCCAGAAGTTCTCCCCATTAAACAGGAGCACCTTGCCCTTTCCTTTCTGCACAGCTCCATCCACTCTGTCCAAGTTGCCTGGCAGGCCAAGCTTCTCAATTTTACGTGGTCCAAACACCTCATTTCCAGTATAAACCCAGAACTGTTTTTCTGTGTGCATGAGATATAGTTAAAAAAAGCACCATTATAAATCAACTTCAAACACATTTATCAATAAAAAGGGGGAAATATCACAGCCTGGAAAATAAGTACCTGCAAAGAAGTAGATCTTTTTCGTGAGCTGGTCCTCAAAGACTGTGCTAATGACAGCTGGCAGAGCAGGCCACCTCTCGGATATCAAGAAAGGACCTTTGCGTTCCCCTTTGTTTGAGATCTTCCAGTAGTGCCTTTGAGGGAGAATTTAAAAACATGTAATTGAGACTTTGAAGCAAATGTTTTCCAAGTTGTGTTTGTAAGTTCATAATGATATATATGTTATAGCTCGTACCCATTCTTGAAGAAATGAAGCTCTTTCTGGATTTCAGTGATGGCATCGAATTCCTTGATTTCACAAGCATCCTGTGAAGGGTCAACAGGTTTTGTAGTGGTTGTTTCCTCACTCGAGGTGGATTCAGTTGGCATAATCGGAGTGGTAGTGGTGGACCGTGGCTCTGGAGCAGTGGGATTGGGACCAGTTTTAGGTCCTGAAAATAGTAATTTACACAAGTAATTTAATAGTATAGCGATTAAGACCAGAATCATAAAAGACTACTGGGTTTAAGCATCAAAAATTGTGAATAAGAAAATGCACAGTAATCCTACAAATACATATTTAACTGAATAAATACCATAGAGATACTGAATGCCCTCGATATCATCACTATGCAGAGAGAAATCCTCCACGTATTTGTACATGGGAAACATCAGAGCATCTTTGATGTTGGAGTGGTCCAAACCGAGTGCATGGCCAAACTCATGAGCAGCCACCAGAAACAGACTGTATCCTGGGAAAGAAAAGGCATGTTAGCCAATAACTCATTTTCATTTTTTTCATATTGTCAGAAGGAGAACATTTTCACTTGCCTCTATCAGGGCAAAATCCCCATTTTTTATCTGTGTCATAGTTGCTGGTAGTTGCGCACCAGAGTTTTCCATCGTTACGGCCTTCACTGGTACAAGAAGAGTACTGGGTTCCAAGGAAGGTGAAAGGAAACTGGCATGGCTCACCTTCTGAATTTCCACCAATTACTGCTGTATCTGTGAGGGGAAATTGTGTATTATAAAATGTCTTACTTCATTAAAGTTTCAGTCTTCAGTCCGGAGGTAAGACATCTGCTTACCTCTGTTAGGACAGAATCCGTACAGCTTATCCTTGTCAAAGTTAGCTGTAGTGGCACACCAGCGATACCCATCATTTCGTCCCTCTGTGGTGCAGGACTCATATTTCTTGCCGTCAAACACGAAGGGGAAAACGCATGGTGCTTCGTTGCCGTTACCCTCAAATGTGAAGAGAACTGGGGGGGAAACAGAAGGTTAGCCATGCTAATAATAATAATAATAATAAATATTTGTGGTTGTGAAATTATTGTGACCTTAATTCCACATATTAAGTCCAAAGGAGTCCATTCATATGAAATTAAAGCCTCATAAAATCATGACTAGAGCACTTACGCTCACTGGGACAGAAGCCAAATTTCTTGTCCTTGTCGTAGTCTGCGGTGGTTGCGCACCAGGGGAGACCATCTGTGCGCCCCTCTGTGGTGCAGGTGGAGTAGGATGTTCCCTCAAACAGGAAGGGAAAGTGACACATCGCTCCCTCTGCATTACCATAGCGGGTTTGAATCGCTGAAGGAAACACATCAATGTTATTGTCTTCTCCACAGATTTCAAAACATAGACACAACATAAACATGTTGACCAGACCTTTAATATAGAAAAACTCATTACATTATGAAAAGTATTAAGAGTGATATTGTTATTGATATTGATATGTTTACAAATTTAATTAGCTTGCTTTTTTTATTGTTATATAAACATAAACATATTAAGTGTTATATTATAAAGACCGTAAGTAAAATTAGTACCTGTTTTTTTTTAATTTTTTTATTTCTATTGTATGGAACCCAAAGCTTTTAAAATTTAAAATTTTCTGTTAACCACAAAAGCCCAGTTTAAAACAGAGCTATACATTCTAATATATAAGTAATCATTTCTCCTACATATTAAAACACTATGCAATACATTATAGAGACAATACGTTCAAAAAAATTATTGAGAAAATCAAAAGAAATGGCTTTTTATTGATACTAAACTTTAATGCAGTTTCCCAACTGTCATTATACACTCAAAACTATAGAGGGAGCTATTGTTAAACTGTGTATCTCATGCCACTGTTAATAGTATGATGCTACATGGTGTTTGAAGCACTTATACATTAAATAAATGCAGTAAAAATGGGGTGTATCGAAATATGAATCAAAAATCACTCTCACCTGGTCCAGCACCAAGGGTCCAGTATTCATCATCATCAAAATGTGCATCTCCCTGAGTTCCCTCACCTGGAGGATAGGCGTGAGCCAGCAGCCCATCTTTACCATCAAAGGGGTAGGGATCGCCGTGATCTGAAACAAAAAAAGCAGCTCAGTCAAACTCATTCAAACAGACTTAAATCGTAGCACTTCAATCTATTACAAAAACTCAACTCACCTTCTTTCCCAAAAGAGATCATGATATCAGCAGTGCCATCATAGAGGCGTGTGAATGTCAGAGGGGTAACGTCACTCCAGACTTTGAAAGCTCTGGCAAAGGCGTCATCAATCAAAGAGGCTTCCATGTCAGGTGAGTAGTTCAAAATCCTGGTTATCAAAACAATGCAATGGATCACCGTGTGCAAATTACAACTCTATGTGAAGTGTGGTCGTCAGAGTGTACAGATAATACTCCACCTGTATGTAACATCATTGTGATCCCACTTCAGGTCTCCTGCGAAAGTCTGATAGTTGCGGATGTCTGGGACCCCACAGCGAGGATGCTTCATGGCTTCAATCGTGGGTTTGTCAAGAGAGCCAGTCTCCTCCAGCCCGAGCTGCCTCTGGAGCTTAATCAGTGCTTTAGAAGTGGACACGGCTGCTTGCAGTCCGCTCTTCTGGAGGACATCTATGTAGCCGTAACGCTTTAGATAATCCTGGAGTCAAACATTTAGACAAGAGAGGATTTAATTTAGAAGGATAAAATCAACTACACTGCATTATCTAACTGTAAGTAAAACTTAAAATACTCACATCTGCCAGTTGTGTGTCGGACATGTTCTTGATCACATCTCCAGGGAACGTCACATACACAGATTTGAGCGGCACACACCAGGCTCTTAAAGAACAGGTTCCCAGAACCAGAAACGCCAAGACTCCAAGTCCCATGATTAGCGCTTCAAGTCACAGATCAAAGTCAAATTGGAAACTATAAGAAAGTCTTTGAACAAGATAAAGTACAAACACTGTTCTTGCCTCCTCTTCTCCTGCTCTCTGTCTTCTCTGAAGCCCTGAAGAAGTATTTATGTGGTCCTTGGGGCTTAGTCACTGAGTACCCACCCACCTCCAGTAGGTCATTTTAGCACTCCCACTTACTAACACTTGCCCACTGAAAAGGAAGGATTTTTTTTCATCCATTCAAAAAGCAGGGGCTTTCCAACAACCTCACATTAAGCTTGAGGACACAAAAGATAACAAACAACGACTGTCTTTAATTTTCTTAAAATAAATTGTGACTCATAAATACTATTAATTAAAGCATCTAATTAAAGCATAAAGCATCATCAATCAGAAAAATAAAATATTGTATAAATCATTTTAAGAAATTGATTGAGTATGACTGTATTTATGAAATAAAGTAGTAGTAGTAGTAAATATTATAGCAACTGATTTATTTTAGTAATTGGTTATACAGTATGAGCATGAAAGTACTTAAGAAATATAAATAAATTGTGCATATATAAATATATATTTAGCAATGATCAAAAGTATAAATGTACTTATGGGAAAAAAACAAAACAAAACAAACAATCATATATTATGCATTTTGCATGTAATATTTAGTTAATGAGTTCCCAAGAAAGTTTGGGATAAATTACCATCAAAAATGGGCATAAAGTCATTCTGTATTTAAAAACACTGGGAAAACCCTGAGCTGAAATAGTGTCAGGTAAGCAACCAATATTGCACAATCTCCATATATTTTTCAGCAGCACTGATGAAGCTGAGTGACGAATACACACAGGTGTCTTGCAAACTCAGCTCTGTTAACTTACAATGTTGTGCAAGCGTATTCGTGTGTGCTGTGTTGACATACATGTCCTGAGTAGTTTTGTGCCTAGAGGCAAAGGAAATCCTAAACCATAAATGGCCATAAATTACCCTAGCTCCTGCAAGAAATGCAGAAGCGATCAGCTGTTTAGTCCAGAATAGGTTGCCTAATTGCAAATGAGGATGTAAGTGTGTTGTTTTCTAATCACTGATGTGGGTCTGTGTCAGTTTTTTGAGAAATTCTATTACACGCACCTCACATAATGTAAAACACTGACGAAATATTTGATATCATTATCAGCCTATTTTCAAGTTATACGCTTCAGCAAATGCTTTAGTAACAGGAACAGGAAAGACATCTTGCCTGGCATACTTCTAAAAGTATCATGCATGTCTCTATTTTGGACATTAAAATTCATTTCCTCTAATGTACACTTGATAATGAATCAGCAGCTACAGTGAGGGTGGTGACTGCCTTTGCTCTTTTAAGGAATTAAATTACTAATACAGGGAAAAAGGGTAAAAGTGTAATATGTCTTCAAACAGAACAATATAAGGCTGTAAAGCCATTGTGGCACAAATCTAAACATTAAGTAATCAATTCTGACACAGTGATGGGAAGAAACTGCATAATACCTGATTGTATTAAGACATTCTTGTCTCTGAGACACTTCCGGCACAAATGCAATATCCTCTTTGATTATTTCATCAGGATTGAAACTTGATTACAAACAGGCGTTAATCATTTTCAACAACATAATAACACAAATGGCTAATTGCACATAATTAGACAACATGAGAAACCAAGAAATAGCAGCAATTCAGTGTCAGTGTTTTCACATGCATAAATGAGCACCATGTCGGCTCCTGAGGATTCATGTGTTGTTAACTGAAATTGTTTCTTTTTAAATTTAGTGGACGCCAAGGGCAAGGGACACATGTTTGAGTTGTTTGTGTCATGACATAAAACACTTGGAGCACAAGTGGATCTGAGCTGAGGTTTCGTCGCTTGCATGTTTGACCCGCACAATGTTTTCATGCACAACCAAAAAGTGGCTCGGAACTGCAATCTGTCTGTATATGTAGGAATACTATTTTTCTAGTTTACCTGAATTTAAAGTGAACTTTTATGGCAAAATATCAAACATACTTTAGAGCATTTTATTTAGAAACCGTTTTTATGGCCCACTGTAATGTCTGTATCCTGTGGGTGGAGTTGTATTGGAAAATGAATTTGATTTGTTAAAAGGATAATAAAAATTACAATATAATGAGGTCACTTTTTAACCAGTTTGCGCATGTATGTGTGTGTGTGTCTGTACTATTTATGCTACATTGTGAGAACCAAATATCCCTACATGGATAGTAGGCTAAAACCTGAATTTTTTGACATTGTCAAAAGGGAACATTGCCATGAGTGTGTGTTTGAATTTGAGTTGTGTAATTCACATAATGGTGAGTAAGAAATTATCAGGAAATGTGTTTAAACAATTCTTCTCATGCATTCTATATTTAACTATTCTGTATGAGATCTTTATTAGATCACCTAAATGCAAATAGAAGCTTGGTCCTTCATTATATGTACACAATAATAGCTATATATCTATAAATATGAAACTCATGCTGAGATAGAGTACGTCCACAAGACTTGTTTAATGCATAAACTCTGCACAACGTTCTCAGTAGACAACAAGGGAGGGACTCTTTAAATATAAAGACAAAACAAGGGAAATATATTGGTGTTTATGGTTTTGAGACATACGACGGGCATTTGATGTGGAGAGCTCTGTTATTCATTTAAAACCCTTTTCAGGACACACTTTTCTGCGACAAGATGGGATGTCAAACTAAGGAGGGATGTCAAACACAAGAAAATAATTTCAATATGAATTAGCATAACAACAACACAAATGGAGGCTACATTCAGAAAGCAACCAAAATCCACAAAGCATAACAATATTTGCTGATGGTTTTTGGTATCATAAAAAAAGATTCCTCACTTCATATAGTATTTCTATATTCTGACTTGCTGACACGCTGTTTATTTTTATTGTAATCAAGTCGTGTAACTATAACTATTTATAAGCTGGGTTAATTCACTGGACATCTATTTACAATCATTTATGCACAATCATACAGGCGCTAGAATTTCCATCTGTCACATACCCTTGATTTCTTCCAGATTGCTTATGCGGAAACATCTGTATCTGTTTAAGTACGGCGTCAAGTGAGCAATGAAAAACGGCTCGAGGGCTGTACATATAATGCCGCAGTGTTTTCGCTATTTTACATCAAAAAAATAAATAAAAACTTAGCACACAAACCCCAGCATCTTTAGCTGGGAACAAAATATATCGACCTGCCTTGTTTGGCAACAATAAATTTACCCTTTATTTGAGAAAACAATTCTCACATGGTACAAGAGGAAACCACAGCAGACACACACTAGTTATTGCATTAGGACGATGAGGATGTGTGTGCGTGTGACGTCAGTGTAAATGTGAATACGCAATAACACCGTGTGGTCTGAAAAGATCCTGTGTGGAAACACTTCGCTACTGTTCACCCGTAGAGTCATGGCGCATGCGCGACGAGTCCGCCTCTTCTTAAACTCTCAGGGTGAAGTATGAAAATAATTATGTTTTAAATGTCGCAGGCAGAGATTGCTAGCAATAAAATAACCACAGCTACATAGTCTGCCCTGCCCTGGTCCTCCAGCCAAAGCCTACACAGACACTGAACCCTCACATTTGGCTTTGTCCCGCTCCAGCAGGCTGCTTTTTAGGAAAACAATGCTCTAATAATATTTTATGATATGTTTGGCCCATGGTATTTGTGTTACGGAATGGCTGAACAACTGAATAAACTGTTCATAAATCATTGAGAGTAATTTCGTATTGTGTTTATCACCAATGACCGCTGGTAAAATGGAGGGCTGCACCAACTATGTATTCTATGAAAAGATGCTTATATCATTCGGCTAATTGAATGGGAATACATCATCCAGGAGACCAAATCATGCACTGTAATAGGCTATACAAGACACAGAATTTATATTACTTAATTCTTGAGTAATGGTCTGAAGTGTCATTATTCATCCTGTAAGAGTGAACTGGTACACCAGAAAAATCATTTTTCCTGTAAATATTACTCCTGGCTTCGAACTTCTCCAATAATTTAGTTAACTTAAACCAAATTTAAAGCAAGTTCCCATTTATCTTCCTCTTTTTAACCCCAATTCAAAATTCATACGTTAAAGGGGGGAAATGTATAGATTTATGTATAGAAATGTCAAGGTATTTAATTGATAATTTAAACAGTGTTCTATTTTTTGTTTGTGATCGGCAAGTAATGATGACATCTATAACATTGAAAGGTCTTTATCACGACTGACACGATAAGAGTCCAATAACACAAGCTCATTAGTCAAACATGAATTTTACAGCATTTTCAGTGGCCATGTAGAGGCTGTATGCAGCAATACAGTATTAACAACTATACTGTGCGACTGAATTATTTTATACACATCATCTGCTGCTGTGTTGACATGGTTTTCCAGCTGTAAAAAAAGCTTAGACTAAGCTACTCCATAAGCAAAAAGTTGCATTTTTAGGCTTTTATCATCAAAGACATTTGCTTTCTGCTTTGCTACTAGCACATTAGATGCGGACTAGATATGTTTGCATCAGACGTTGAGTCATTTCCTGTGGCTACATGCAGTAGTCATGACATTATTAGAGGTTTTTTTTTATTTTGTTGTTGCTAAAGAGAGGGGATAGGATATGAGCCACCACACCGGTCAGATACCAACACTGGGACTTTATAAAAAGCTTAAGTCAATAATATGAAAGAACACAACATCTACTGAGCAGGAAAATATGCATAGTCCAAGATTTCTTAACGTCTCCTCCTTTAGGAAACCCAAACAGTCACCATCCATCAAAGTCTTGCAGTTTCAGAATGAGATGGATGGACACTGACTCCATCCCATCTCCTGTCAACTACAATCCTGACAAATCAGCCTACTTTCACTTCCATCTCTACCTACTCTGGATATACCTTGCAGCGGGTCCTTTGTCACCATATGAAATGTTGTGCTGCGTACTCTCTCTCTAAACACTGATCTGCAATAATTGGGTATATTTTTCCAAAATGGTCATCAGTGTCTCAAATGCATATTTTCAAAATATATACTGCATGTGTGTATACATGATTACATAATACGCAATTAATCATTTGACAGCACTAGTCAGAACATTAAATATTCCATCCTTTGGTATAAATAATGCATTTAGCTCAGTATCCAAACCAATACAATTCTCGTCCACCAAACAAACCATACACATAACACATAAATCATGATATCATGGTATTTTTTATAATATCACCGAGTGGAGATGAAGACCCACAGAACTGAATATCACCACTAAGTGATTTGTCACCACACAAAGAGCTGAATAATACAAATCAAATGTAGAGCCTTATTATTTAGACCCTAAGGTGCTATGTGAAACTAGGTGAAAAGAAAAACAACATTAGAAAAAATCCATGGAATCAGTGAGTCAAAGTGTTGGGGTTGATAAATCCCATATGACTCTACCGTCTGGCTAGAGAGAACTTCTGCAAATCTTTTCATAGCGCAAGCCTCACTGCAATGATTCATTTAGAGCCTTGAGATACAGAATAATTAGGTATTCGCTTGTCAGACTGATGACTGTTGTTGTCAGACTGTTGTTTATCGACTGAACTGTGAAATAAGTATTTATTATGTCAGTCCAAACAGCACATTTTACATTGGTTGTAAATAATGAATTAGTGTCTGTCAGCGATATCAAGAACACTAATTGAGGCCAAAGTTTACAGGAACACATGTGGAGATAAAATAAAGCGGTGTGCACAAAAACAGGAGACAGCATATGTTTTTTGCTCAGCGTTAACCGATAGACTTTGTAAACTTTGCACAATATCGAGAATTTACTGTCACTCCAAAGCAGCCACAAGCTGTACTCAGCAAGACCTGTAGCAAGCGGTGGTTTAACATTTCCATTTCCAGTAAAACCACACTCAAAGAAAAAGAGAGAGAACTATTTGCAATGCGTAAACAGATTTCAGAAAGTCTGTTTAAAGTCCAATTAGGTCACATTCAAATGAGAAGAAAAGAAACAACAAAAAACAAAGTGGGATGGGGGCTAAATCTTAAAAGGAGGGATTTTTTCCAATGGCAAGCAGTTTGGAGCAAAAGAAGTGCGGTTTGAGCGGAAAGGATTCTTTAAGTTGGCAAAGAAAAGAAGTTGTGAAGCTGTGGTTGATCGCTCACTGCCGCAGAGAGAGGGATGGACCACAAAGCCTGATTAACCCACATATAATTAGAGCTTATTTAACATGTTGGAATACACAGGACTACGCCTTTATAACAGTTTAAATGTGTTTATTTTTTTCTCTGTGAGCAATGTCTGAGAGGCACAGTAGTCAGAAATGTCTTCTGGGAGAGAATAACAGGTATTTAACTTAAAAACTGATTTTCTGAGGGACCAGGAAGCTGGACAGCTACAACATTCATGGTCTTTTTGACATGCATCAACAAAACTATCCACAAACAACACCATCATCATCGCCACCAAGTTTCAACTTAATGTTTAAAACAACAGTTTCTCTCGGTGGAGCAGGGAATTTCCTCCTCGGCTTGAGTCAGGAGCAGCTGCTAGCGCAAACTACACAGTACAGGCCCTGACAAGACAAAGAGAGGTCGATGCTGTGTGTGTTTAGTGAGGTTAGATCACCCTAAGGTGAGCATATTTTCTAAACCACTTATTTGTAACTCAATCTGCAAGAATGTGGTTGTACACCAACAAAACACACATTAGTGTGCTGACATAAGTGTGGCAGGAGAGAAGCAGAACACAGCTATAAAGAAGAAATAAAGAACTATAAATAACTATAGGGTGAACTGCCCGAAAGTGGGACAATATTTCACTTGAGTCTGAATGGCAAAAAATATCTCACTTTAGGGCAATTCACCTTACAGTACAGTATTCGCCAAAACAGTTTTTCTGTATTTTATATAGCTATTCCGTTTACACAGATAATTGCATTGTGCATTTAAAATGCAAATTGGGGTATAGAGTTATATAACCAACATACAAACATATTTTGTAATAAATAATATTGATAATCTTGTAATTTATAATAATAATAATCATTGAGATGATTATTAATCATTTAATAAGTAATAATAAATATATATGTTTTATTTACCAAGTAATTAAATATTATATATATTTTTCTAATTAATAAACGATACATTTCCAGAAATTCATGATGACTGCAGGATAAAAGTCATAACAATCGTGGTAAACTCCTGGTTTTCCACATACAGCACATTGTAACAAACCTCCCACATACTGACAGTCATTTATGCAGGAGTGCCCTTTCCTGTAAGTGATAATCATCTTTAAAAAAAACAAAAAAACAAGGGAACTCCAGAACCAGGGTGACATTAATATTGTTGAAAACTGAATAGTCATTTTTGATTAGCAATTAGTGATGAAGCGAATCACAATCTAAACAAATCAGTTTCAACATAAAACTTTGACAAAACAAAAAAAAGAGACAGTGGCACATTTAGGGTAAGGAAATAATGAAGCAATCAGTCATAATTGAAGTCACGATGCTATTTTATGTCAAAGCACTCCTGAATTAATTCAAACACATTAAATTTGACCACAAATAGGCTGTTTCCATCTCAGCTGTGTCAGGGTGCAAATCTGTTTACCGGCTACTTACTGACACTGTCTAAAGGTCTGTTTGCATTTATTGGCTTATTAAATTTTATTTATTAATTTATTTGATTGATTTTATTTTTTTATTTTTTTTTACAGGTATGCATGAATATAGCCTATCTCTAGAGGGCACTGTGTCTCTGTGTATCTTTGTGGACAAACCAATGTCACATGAACACGCTAACAATATTGACATGTATGTCTTTTTAAAGTAGACTATCAAAAAAAATAACTTTGTGTGTTTTTAAAAAGCTTATTTTTACAGTCTACCAAGCAAAATAATCTGTCAATATCTGACATCTGTTTCTAGAAAAAAAAAATAAACATCTATTAGTTGTCAAATCACATGATAGAGACACACAGCCAATCAAAATGGTTTTTGAAATGCATAATACATGAATTGGATTCCTACATTAACATACGTATGCATGGTGTGTGTTTGTGAGTGTGGGAGTGCGAGGGTGCCAACGTATCCAGAGGTGCTGGAATTCCCAGAGGAAGTGCTTCATTAAACCAGCAGCTGTGACCCCACTACTCTCTCAGTGTGCTACACTGATAGCAGGAACTCTACTGTCTTTATTTGGTGCTTGTTATCACTACTTTGCATTGAATGAATGCGTATGAAGATTTCCTTTTGGTAAAATGGTTCAAAGTATATAAGTTATACTTATACTTCATAGCAATTTATAGATTGGCTTGATTGCTGCTCCACTGGTTCTGTCTGCTCGGGCCTTTTAAACCTGACATCTGCTCCATAAATATTGTACTGTACTATTGATCTGCTGTGTTGACAACCTGGCCCATAACATCTCTGTAAGTTCATCATTTTACACGGTGCTTGTTTGACAATCTTAGAGGCATAAGGGCCAAAGGGGCATCTTTTTTTGTTAGATGTTCTTGAAAAACTATAGGCCAACGTTTGTCTAAAGTCTAGATTTCAGAGTGCTTTTCTGTCAGGACCACTGTTGTCATAGAGGATTAACAATTGCCGGTATGGTTCTGTTCTGGGCAAGAATTCCCTGCGCATCTGCCTTAGCAGCTCTCACCATGTACGAGACAAACTCAATATATTGTCGTTAAAGGATTTATTCTTTGCAAAGAAGGTCAAACAGTCATACAGAAACACACAGTTTGCTGCAGAGTGTGACAAAGAGGGAGGGGAGTCCTGCACTTTTACATCTTGTCTCACCCCCAAGATCACTCCAAACAACTGTACACAAGAGGACAGGAACTTGAAAACCTAGTCCCCATTATTTAGGAACCTCATGACCTCTAGGTCAAGTACAGATGCCTATGGTTCCCCCAGCTGTCTCTATCTCATCAGTATAAGTAGATTGTCTCCATAGCATCCATGCAGCCTGGCCCCCTGGGTATGTATTGCAGATATTGTTAAAGTTCTATAATTTTAGTACACATTACTCTGAATCAAGAAGAAACAGAAGACTGGATACTGACTCACAGAGGACAAGATAGGGGATGGATGGATTAGCTACTGAGTAATGCAAAAACTGCTGGTAATACTGAAGAACCTTATATATGGATGCTTAGATAGGTGTTGCATTGCTATAGGTAGATAGGGATCAGCTGAGAGTCAGCTGATGCAAGCTCGACTAACGCTACGCTTCATTTCCCCCTCGTATTCAGGCCAAACCTGAAGTTCTGAATACCATAAAACCACTATGCTTTAAAAAAAGATCTGCCAAATGCAAACATCTACAACAGGGAATATTTTTGTTCATGTTGTGTTGGTCAATATGGTATAAACTTTTAGGGCTTACTCAGATCCAAGAAGAGAAATATTTATCTTTCTCATGCTTTAAAAGCAGCCAAAAGTTCCTACGCGGAACATTTAGTTTTCAGCATCATTGAATCGGCTCTAATGTAGTAATGTTTGTTCAAGCTTAAGCCTGAATAAATTATTGGAGCTTCAACTAGAAGCACTTTTACCTCATTCATGCCTGCTGACCCAACTGATAAGAGTTTAAAAAAAATGCTGGCATTCGTGTGTGTCAGTGTTTTTTCTCTTAGGAGGCCATTTTAGATTAGACTGTAGACCTTATTTAGAAAAACACAGGGAAGATAGAGTGAAAGCCTTTTGTCGGTTCTGTTGATGAGAAGAGTGAGCACTGCATTAGTCACATGGGAGTACAGGTAAATAAAAACTTAAAACTTAATAAGCAATGCTGTTTTATATTAAAGTTCTTCAAAATTCCTGCCTGATAGCTATGTTCACTTCAGCTCATTACAATGCCCAGAGGCTATAAACATTCAATCATTTATTCATTTTATTTTGACAAGTCATCCTGCTTCAATGATTCACATTAAATATAATATCAATAATAATAAAAAAATCATACCACTGAGGATCAGGTCAACTGTTCAGTTCTAATCATGGGCGTAAATCCCTAAAATCATAAAAAAAATCCCACTGTATATTGTAAAAAAAATACATGTATGTATACCTAAAAAATAATTGTGTAAACAGAAATTCAAACGCAAAAAAATGCATTTCGAAATAGTTGAGCTCCCCCTCACCTTCCTCGGAGTGGTTTGGCCCACTGCCTCCTATTACCAGTTCATCTCACCTACGCTACACACGTCAGGTATGTGTCTCCGGCTCTGTTCACTAGTAGTTGTTGAACTCCAGTAAGTAGTAGTATTTTATTCACTTTAAATAAAGCGATTCTCTTTAAATGTAGTTGAGGTTGATTATTTAATAAACGAGTTGTGCCAAAAATTCTGATTACAGATGTCATTTGTCATGAATCTACTATGTTAGCGATTAAAAAGTTACTTATCTATTTAATGTTAGCTTGTTGCAGTGAACTGGAACTATAACAGGCCAAAGAAGTTTGCCATGCATTATATTTTATTTGTGGCAACTTGGCATAATGTTAACATTAACAGCAAACATCCTGAGTCTTTGGGACGTTCCGGGAGTCTCCCGTATATTGATAGTGGCTCTCTGATGCCCGCAAATTGCATAAAATATCCCGCAATGTTGACCAAGCGGGCAAGCGCGTGTACGCGTGACATTAATGCCTGCATCGAGCATCATAAGACAGGAGGGAGTGAGAGAGACCATGCTTGCTTGTGAACAGTGTGTGTGTGCCTGTTCATAGCGCATGCTAGACAAAGAGCATCCCGTTTGGTTTACTAAGCAAAATAAGCCAATCAGCTTTCAGTGTGGGCGGGCTTTTATTTCTTTTTTTGGGGAGCGAAGTTATCAGTTCAGTGCAGCCAGTGTTGCCAACTTAGCAATTTTTTTGCTAGATTTAGCAACTTTTCATACTACCCTAGCCACTTATTTTTTAAATAGCACCTAGCAAAAAATTTAGCCATTTTTAACATTCATTTGGTTACTTTTAGCAATTTTCACCACACACATAACACATGCAAGTTAAATTGCTAGCTCAAATTGTTTTTCACGACTGTTA
>JAUCMT010000154.1:10272955-10301956 GCA_032357475.1 Enteromius thamalakanensis | reverse complement strand
TGTACGCGCGAATGCAGCGAATTGTTCGCGCGAATGAAGCGAGTAAACTCAAAATGTTCACGCGTCTAACTTCGCGCAATTCGCGTCCGGTGTGAACGCACCATTAGGGTTGAACTATTGATGTCACATGGACTATTTTAACAATGCCCTTGCTGACTTACTGGGCCTTGAACAACATGAAGGCGAGTAATTAATGACAAAAGTGAATTATCCCTTTAGAGAAGAAGTTTAATGCATTAATGCATTTAATTAATTCATTCAAAACGGATAGCTCACAATTCTGTCAATAATTACTCACCCACAATTTGTTCCAAACCTGTATGCATAACTCTAATAACCATAGTTTCCTATGCCTCATACTAGAACATACAAACTTCTCTTTGTATGAGAGAAAAAGAAAGTACTTCACAACAACTTGTGCTTTACTTGTGTCTTTTATTGACATATTTTATTTGTTAGCATTTGCGAACTGTAAACAACCCGAGGATCAGAATCCCAAGCAGCCCACCTGGAATGCCCTCAAGATGGGCTGTAAAACACAGGAAGTATATGTCCTCAGCTGCCCTGATAGAGGCTGGAAGCACTTACACACCTGTAATCAACATGTGCTTGCACTGGCACAACAACAGGCCGATAAACCTAAAAAAATGCTATTAATGAGCTGTTGCAACATTCCACTTCTGAGAAACTTGAAATTTGAGGTTTTTGTTGGATCTTCCAGTGACAGGTCAGTGCAAGAGGAAATGGAAAAGAGGTCACCTCAACAAAAGATGCCACAAACTACAAGCTGCAGCACTCTTTATGTGTGTATGGCATGCTTTAAATCCACCCACCATCTCACCCATGAGGTACAGATGCTCAAACGAACCCAAAAGGAAAGGAAAAAAACAAGTCAAGCTTCTGATGAAACAAGAACAGTTGCTACATGAAAGCAATAAAGTCATTTCAATTTCTAAGGTTTCTATCTTGTTGCTCAACTAGCTATTTCTTCCTTCCAGTTATAGCAAACAACCTAACTCCAATATTATCTAACAATGTTTTAGCTGATGGCTAATGACAGATGAACATGAATTTATATGAAACGCTTACCGGCGTGAAATTAGACCTTGATAAAAAGTCCCAACTGTCATCATTACCATTTCACATTTTCATTATCATTAAAACCAAATTTGATAATACAACTTATGGTAAATACTGTTCAGCATTCAGCAAAGTTAGTGGGAGTTTCACGCAGGCTGTATAGGTTTTGTTTTCTGTGAAAACATGAAGGAAGGTAGAGCGCTAAAACGAAACAATATAAAAAGGGAGAGATGTAATTTCCCTTATTATCTTTATTTGGGATGTTCCTGTAATAACGAATGCAGCACGATGTGCGTCAGCAGATGTCTTAATGTCATAAATCACTTTTTATTATTGTTAGCATAACTGTTGCAAATAAACATACATTTTATATTAAAATGTTTTTAAAATATGCTAATATTTTAATCCAAAAATATATGTATAAAACATAAAACATTTTTTTTTTTTTTACATTTTGTGCAATGCATCAGTCCTTTAACAAATCTGCTGATGTACATTATGCCGCAGGGCCGGCCCTGGACAACTTGCTGCCCTAGGCGAGATTTTACCTGGTGCCCCTTACCTCACAGCCCATGCCACCAATAATCATTGTTAGAAAAATCATCATTTTTCGTATGCTATATTATGCACAACTGCCGTTTTTTTGAATAGCGCTAAATCTTCGTCAGAGTCGTAGATCACTGAGAAGCTGCACCATTGCTAATCAAAGAACCGGCTTTACTGATGAGATGCGAATAATATATCGTACTATATATATTGCCCAGCCCTAATTATTGTGTTCAAACATGCACACAGTCACTGCATAGCTGTGTCTTGTTTTTTGTATTTTTATTAGAAACATGCCAATTAATTTGCATGACCACACAACCCCACCGTAAACCAATCCAAAAATAATGTAAAACATGGCTCAAAGGGTTTTATGAGAACATGTGTCTTCTGAGTCCGAACGGAGATCCCGTCTTTTCTAATGCATCACTCTACAAACTGAGCTACATCTCCCCTAAACTATGTCAACATATTTGTACAAATGACCTATACGGGCGTATCTGTTGAAAGACAGGTTGAATTTGAACTAACAATGGACATTATATTTGTAACAGCATTTTTATATATAATTATTGACAATTAACATTATTAATGAAAATTGCTCGATTTCAAGTATATATATATATATAAATAAAAAAATTACAAATTAAAAATGCCACACATCCCCAAATACTACACAACTTGTAAAAATACTATTAAAATGTGGTATTTTACACAAAAGAAACTTACACAATTACAAAATTGTCGATATCTAGATTTCCAGACATTTTAACATTTTGAACTAGACTAGGTCAACATAAAGTTTGTTCTAAATTTTAACCTCATCTAGTTTTACCTGTCTTCGTCCAGTTTTTCTTATTCTTATATCTCATTCTTACTTTTTTAAACAAAGAAAAACAATATAACAAAAAACCTACACTCGTTTTGGCGCCACTAGCGATCAGCAGCTCATTTCTCCACTAACAAGGGGAGCACGCGAGCACTAACAGCGCTGGTAATAGAATGATGATTTAAACTAGCTAAAAACTAAAGAGGAGGAACACTGTGTGCAACGAGACACAATTCACACATCGCCATCATTTACCATGGATTTACTATAGTAACTAACTAACTATATTGTGTCAGAAATGTGAGATTATATTTTATTTATTTATTTTTATATTGTATTTTTTAACAGGAATAAGGGTTTATAATTATATTTGTGATTTAGCTATATGTGTGCTTGTAAGTGTGTTTATCTTGATTTAAATATATGCTACTATGGGAGACCAATGCTTTATTCCAAAAAAAATACATATAAAACTTAGTCAGAATAAATGTAACCATATAAAACTTAAATTGATAAAATTTTATAGATGATACTGATTTTGATAATGAACAAAAATGTCAAATGTGCATTTCTAAGAGAAAAAAAAAAGATATTTTTATTATTATTATTAATATTATCAGACAACCCAAACCTGTTTGTTAATTTGAAACAATGTCACTCATTAGAAATACATTTGTCTATTTAGATATTTATTTTGTTAAGATAATTAATGGTCAGGTTTGTACTCCTTTCCCTTTGGAGCAAAAACCTGGCTTTAAACTGTATAAAGATTTGACTTTTATCATGATAACTATCGATATCGACTGATATGAAAAAAATGATTGTGATATTTTGTATGTGATATGTGCAACAAGTCATTTGCATGTGAAAGCAGAAAAACATGAAATTCAGATTAAATTTGTGGGCTAATTTATAACACGCATGGTAATTTTCCTTAATGTGTATGTTGGTTCCATGATGTCATCACTTATGGCCAGTTTACTCTTAAGCAGTTATTTGTAGCAGTCTGTGTAATACATGTGAACTGTTTTACTTTTGTTCTCACTTAGATTATAACCGTTTGACTCAGTTTATATCCCATACACTATTTGTGGCGGCTTGTCACAATATCAAAACCAACTGCCAAACTGAGCACTGCATGTTTGAAAACTAAAATGCCAGGGAAATCGTTACATGTCCGACTGTCTGTGGAACAGTCTGTGGAAAACACGTTTACAAACATAAAGCAAAAGCTTGCTTCAGAACTGTTCAGAAAGCTCTTAACCCTATGAGGTCGGCTGTCACACCGGCGTGATTAAATTACACTTGTTTAACACACTTAAAATAAACAGATGACTTATTGAAAGTTTTAATTTTCGCACTGTTGTGACGACGCGTGACAACATCAATATGGCGGATGTAGTACATCCGAGTTCCATTCATACTACTCACATTCATACTATATAGTACCTACTGTTTTAACGGTCGAGTAGTACGTTCAATTTTAAATGTAGTACCTGCTTAAGCAGTATGCAATTTCGGACGCAGTTACGGGATTTATACACAAGAACTAAATGACTAAAGTGAGGGCAGCTGGGGAGACACAGGTGGAAATGAATCAAATCATAATAGCATAAATCACAGGAACTACCAAATAAGGGCAAACAGGAAGGTAAAGGTAAATAAACAGAAACTAGCACAATGAAAACGAAATTAAACCAAGAATACAAAAACACAGAGTTTAGACAGAAATAAACGAATGTGACACTTAGCTGCCAATAGGCTTCCAGAAATTGAAAAATACAACTTCAACTTTACAATATGTTGAATATTATGCTCTTTATCCACATTTTCCTCTAAAACAAATCAAACCCACAAAAAGTCAATAATGAGAGTAGAGTAATTCAAGTAATGCTTGAGCTGGCACTGCGTCTTCCTGCAGGCTTAGTTACACAGAAACCTTTAGAAAACAGCGCCCAATATCTTGAACTAAAAAGACCAAAAAAAGATTTACATCCTGATGCTTTAAGAGAACATTTTTGTTCAACAGAATGCATTTTACTCTCTAATTATTTAGGAATTAATGCCTTTACAGAACCCAAGCTGATATGAGGAACCTCTAATTAAACAAACAAGAATTTATGCTTCCTAATTATGTTGTATTTACAACACCTAAACAAAAGAGACCCCAAAAAGAATTATTATTTACGTCTAAATCTACAAAATGAATGGTACACAGTCTTAAATGATCTCTATGCTGCTATATTTAAAGAATAAAAGTGTTTGCATGCATGTCAGCGCGTGTGGCTCTTGCGTCAAACCCAGCAGATGTCTTTTTTAGTTTTTAAAACAATGGGTGAGTAGTTCGCAACAGTATTTTGTTTCTTCAGTAAAGCTTGTATTGCAAAAGACTACACAGAAAAAAGACTTGCAGAAAAATAGATCCATTAAGGTAATGTAACCTATTACCATGCAGTGGAAGAGCTGCTAACTTTGAATCAGGGAAATTAACTGGTATTAAAGGATAAAATACATCAGCCTTGCACAAAGCCACCACCGTTAGACTTGTCTTTGATGTCTTCTTACTGAAGAAAAAAGCCCTGAAATGAATAGCAAGCTTCCAAGCCCCTATTCACGTGCATCTTTATAAATGAAGGCTACTACTCATCCCATCACGCATAAATATGGCCGTCAACATACAAAGGAAAGAGACAGATCATTCATAAACTAAAAATATATGACACACAGACAATGTGAAGAAAAATCAGACTGTTTGGACGCCTGAGAGATAGAAAAACATTACGATTCTTGCGACCACTGACCTCAACTCAGGCAGAATTTAGATATGTCTGTTATTTAATGAGATGGATAGCTTGAATTCATACCAGCACTGTCTTTACTCTGACAAAAAGAACAAACGGCATGTGAAATTAAGGTATCAAAGACAGGGCAATGGTGGGATTGACATGCTTGCCTCAGCTCAGAGAAGCACTGTGCTTTTCCAATCTGACTCAATAGGCTGCTGACAACAGCTCAGGAGGATCTATTTGTCTTTTGGTTCATGAAATGAGCTTGGCGCGACCAAGCCATAAAGACAACAATGTTGGAGAAGTGATGGTGTGCTGGCGGAGTAATATCGAGAACAGAGATTGCCTTTATGTGAAATAATATCTAATGTTTTCCCAGAAGCTGTTTACACATCAAGGACGCTTTAAAAGCCATGTGTCTTCTTTTGGAACAACAACTTAGATGTCAGTACAAAAGGTACAAACAATATGGCATTATTAAAACTTCATTAAATGACAGTCCTTGTTCAATCACCAACATTTATATTTTTTTGTCAAAAAGAGAAAATGTGCTAAAGTACAAATACAACATTAAGTTAACTTTAACCAAAGCTAAAAGAAGTACCCCAAATGACTTCCTACCTAATCTGAAGTGTGCATATGATGAACACTGTGAACATAACATGTCCAGATTACATTCATAGTACAACATTAATTCTATATAGAACATATTCCTCATTATTTCTGAGGATCACTTGATTCAATGATTAATGACTTACTTATAAAAATCATCATTGTTCAATTTCTGATGAAGCGATGCTTTTAAACAAAAGGTCAATGATAACCTTGGTCTAAACTTGGTTCCCTTCTTGATGCCCTTCATGTTTTTCTTCAATTAGAATATAGGAAAAATCTTTCCACTTTTGGACAGCTCTGTGGTATGGAAACAGAATCCAGGAAGGCTCAATGAAATCGACTGCTATTCTTGGTCTGAAACACATTCTCTCTCTCTCACACACACAGATCGTTTAGTGACTGGAGATCTCGTAACTCTGTCTATGTCAGCATCTTTACATGTTGGTACAGTACATTCTTTCCCTGTCTGCTCCAGTGAGCCACTGATTTCTGTTTTTTTCTGTTCTGTCATGCATTACACAAACTCATTTAGAAAACTAGCATTCACATGTTAATTATTGAGGATGTTAATATAACTCCAGGACCAGCAGCTTTGCTTTTTAAAAATCAAACATGTTTGAAACATGTTTGAACGATAGCAACACTCCCATACATTACTGTGCTGACTGTGACCTAATGTCGATTGTTCAGAAACAAAACGTTGATTGTTCAGTACTGAATCATCTGTTTCAGGGAAATCAGCAGATTGTGTTTTTAGGAAACTGACAGTTGTAGTTAAATTAGCTAGCAATAAATAGCTGTTCTGCCATAGGCTCTGTCTGGGATTTCTAATGGTATTTAAAAAAGCATTTTTTTGTTTAGTTTTTAAATAAAATATAGTCTGTGGTTAATGTTATTCATAAAAATGAGGAAAATTAAGATCAAACTTGCACATGCAGTCCAACTCTCTCCAAAGCGTATCTCTGGGAGTTTTCATCTCAGTCTTCTGATATTCTTAGAAGGATGATGACATACTAACTACTGAAACAGCCACAAATCCTGCTGGATTACTTGTGGTATGTGAAAAGACTAGGTTATTGTATTTCTCCCAAATCTTGAATACATAGGTTATTTAATTAGCATGACACTTTCATCCAGTTATTATTATTTTTTTATTCACATGTTCTTGGTTTGAAAAACATTGTAATAAACTAAAGAACTTTGTAAGAACCTTTTTGCAATGGAAATTTAAAAATTCAAATTCACATTTGATATGTTGTAGAATAAATTAGGAAGCTCACAGCATAATGTAATGTCTCGTAAATGAAAACGTGTCATTCTAAAATTCCATTGAATTAACCATGTCAGCTTCCATTTTGGCATCATGACTACGAATCTCCATCAAGGCTGTGTTTATCACTTTGGACATGTGTGATATGGTCTGTTCACAGACGGCGGTAGGTTCAGCAGAGAACAGCAGGACTGACAGGTAAATGACACAGATCATAGTGTCCTCACTTGTAATGTGTATCATACCGGGCTCAGTTCCAATTTATTCCCCTCTGGTGAGGAAGAGTAATTCCTGAGAATCATGGGATGTCAGTCGTTCAAAGAGTTCATGCAAGCTGCAGTTGCCAAGGAAACAGACATGTACACTCAGGCACGGTATGACATGTATCCTTCATGCACTGCCATTATTAACCAATTGAGGGGTCAAACTGCCCCCGTAGTGTGCTTTGGTATATAGACTGCATTCAGATGCCTGTATCGCCTTGGACAATCAATGAGGTGTTGAGATCTAAGAATCCCACATTTCACACAAGAACATTCCTAGAGTCCTGACAGTGCTGTTGTCCAATCAGGCAGTCAGGCTTTCCATATCTATAGCTAGGATTCTTATCGCTTTTAGTAATTCAGCCCATTATGAGGATGTTTGGGCAGAAAAAGGGAGGCTTGCTAGATATCAGACCCATCGTATTTAAATCCTATTACCCAAAATACTCTCTACATTTTCCCCAGAGAAAAAATGATGTAATCAAATATTGGGTCAGAAAGCAATTTGTGAGGCGCAAAATTGATTGTGCCATAACAAAAACATCACCTTATTTATTTAGACGTAATCTTCAAATATATCGTGAGGAGCACAAAGCAATCTTAAACGAATGCATAATGCATTTCATGCTCTGATCACGATTTACTTAATGATAACAGCTAAAAATTGTATTTCCCACAGCGATGGAGTGGCCGCTGCATATTTTAGATCAATTCACCTTCTGCCACAAGCAGAAACTGTGAAAAACACATTTTTATCCACACCTCTCTCTCTCTCTTCAAAAGTACAAACCATCCTCAGAGTGAAGCTCAACCTTTCTGATCTATTACACAAACTGCAATTTCCAGCAGAAGCTACAGCAAAGGTTAAAGGTGAAGAGAGGTGTAAACATCTTTAATTTGCAATAAATAATGCAACATCATGTCCCCATGTCCCTAAAGGTGTTATAACACACACAGATGTGCATTCACACAAAAAAAACACACACACACACACATAAATCAATGGTTTGTAGTAAAAGGGCACTAGAGGTTATTGAGGACCGTGCTCAGAAGCCATATATTACCTTTAATATTCAGATGTGTGTTGTTAATTAGACCCCTAAATGAAGTAAGTGAAAGTGTAGGCAGGAAAAGCTCAGGTGGTTATAGACTGAGAGCTCTGCTTTGCTTAGTGGTTTCAACAAATGGGGACGGGTAAAAGGAGTTAGCGCCACAGAGAAAATGTAATTTCTCTTTGCTAAAAGGACACAAAGGTTTAATTAAATTTGAAATGAGCTTTACGTCAACATATTCATTTTTGAAAATTGAGTTTCAGGCACTATTTCTCCTTTTCCAAGGCCATTTCTATTTTCATTTGTTGTTTTGCTACAATCTCAACTTTTGTTGATCAAATGGTTCATCTTGGCTATTGCAGTACACCTTATGCATCAGAAAAATTACAGCATCACCAGTGTATAGTGAAGTGGGGGAGGGTTATACTGTCTGGTGTCACTCTCACTACCTACAAAAGCTGATAATTCACCAGATGGTGGATGCATTTCCTTTTTCATTCTTTCTTATCTTCTCTTTTCAACAGTAAGGGCCTTTGATCACATTAATAATCAATTTTTGTCCAAACAGCAGAAACTCACAATCATTGTTCACCACAGCAACTTTCCTAAGCTCCCTTGTTTTGCTCATCTCAGTTAGAGCACAATGTAATTCCCTGCGCTTTCCTCCACATAATGCATCTGACCTATTTTTTCTTCCAAAAAAATGGGGAAAAGAAAGGGATTTGAATATTTTCTAAAAGATGTGAACAGCAGAGAGAATGATTGCTGCTATAAACGTAAGACATTATATTAAAACAGGTACAGGTAATCTTGTGATTTTAAGATTTAGCCTAATGATCTCTTCTAAGTTTTAGGATTTTCAATTTTATGATGCAGAATTAATTGTGAATATTTTAGATTCATATTTGTGACACTGAGCATATGAACTCTTTTGTACTATCTTCCATTAAAGACAAAGAAGCTTCAAACATTATTTATGTGGAGCTAAAAATGATAAGGTGTAATACATATTTAGAATTTTGTAGAATTAATAAAAAAAGCTGTATCACATAATTTAATGAACAAAAACTGCATCTATAATAATTTTCTACAACAATCCTCCTCCGTCTGACTCAAACGGAACAGGAAATCCAACGAATCTCTTTCCCGACATACATCTCAGCTTCTCAGACACCTTGTAGCCCTTTAAACCTCAATTCTTATCCTCTTTCCTCCTCACCTCATCCCTGTTTTTTAAAATAGCTTCCTACTTCTCTTTTACTCTTACCGCTATCTAACTCTATCATCTCTTTATCTTCCATACTCTCTCTCTCTAGCTGTCTCTATGCCTAATAATACCCTCCTCCCCGCTGAATGTCCTGCAGACGGTCAGCAGGGTCCACTTTTCTCACAGAAGTGCTACACTACTCATCTGCTTCTATGTCAAGGCATGACTCCACATGAAGCCAGGAACTGAAACAGAAAAGCACTGTTCTGCACCTGGCATTGTTCAGCATCTCAGCAATTCTTTTTCTGCTAACAAGTTTCAGGAGACATTTGTTTGGTTGCTCCGTTTTTATTACATCTGATCAGATTTTATTGCTAATAAAATGAACGGGATGACAGCTAGAGGTTGGCCTTGCATGGGCTATAATGACTAATGAATCTCTTTGCAGAGTGCGACATGATGCCCCTCGTGGCTCTGAACAAATGGTACTTTGTATAAAAAGTGTCTGTCTCAAAAAGGCTCTAAGTAGAGGATACCGAACACTTACGCAGAGTGCTCAATCACACAAAATCCTTATTCGTTTAAAAAATAATGAGCAAATGCCAATGAAACTAATGGGGGCGCTATGGCATGATAGACCTCCTTGAGTAAAACTATATCGGTTAATGAGAAAAAACATATCCAGCAGGTATTGCTTATTTTCCTGATGAAAGAGCACAGTTTAATGTGTTTATATGGCTTCATACAAATAAGTGCATATAACACATTGATTCTGAAATTGGCAAAATATTTGATTTTCATGAATAGACTGCGTGCTACTGAGAAAAAAGAAGAAGAAAGAAGCATTGTAGATGAGGTAACATTAAAGGAACAGACCTTAAGGCAACAATCTTGCTTGGTGAATGGCACAGGATAACGAAGCTCTGCATGATGACCTACAGCATCGCTCATTTTCTTTCCCACTGCCTCTTTGTGCTACTGGGAAAAAAATGCAGCCCACTCATAGACCCCCAACCACGAAATATATGAATCTCGGAGATGAAGTGTGGTAATAGCCTCGAAAAATCATGTCATCCGGCTTCCTGTTATGGACAAAATGAAGTGGAAAATTGGCCATTTAGAACAGAGCCCTGGCTGAATTTCAATTGACTGGGGTTAGAAAATGAAATAAAAAATGAAGTCAAATACAAGAAAGGAATAAAATAAGATAAATTACAACAGCAACAAAAACATCTTACTTTGAATGTGAAGTTTACACAGTCAAGACATTGGTGAAAAACAAGCTAGGGTTACATCACAATTTTAAAAATGAACTTCAAAAAGATGGGAGGTATTGAGAGAAAACACTCACACAGACACAAATGTTTTAAATACCCTTTGAGGCTAACTCTGACGATGCACTTAGGAAAATGTTCTCTACAAAAACATGCGCCAGCACTCTTTTCTTTCCCCCACTGTTTTAGCTTAATAAAAATTCATCTTTTTTTTTTAATGCCAGCGGTCTTGCTGAGGGACCATCTGCTGATATTTCTAACATTAAAAATCTAGGAGTGTGATGACAAGCTGCTTTCGCTCTGCGGAGAAGAAAAGCTGCCAGTTTCTCTATCCAGGCCAGTGGAGAGAAGAGTTGGCAGCTCTTCAAGAGGTCATGCTCTTCACAGAAGCTTCACTTTCAAAAGCAGAAAAAAGGAATGTGTAATTAAACAATCGTTTATAGTCATTGCCACGGTGTGTCGAATCATCATACTGACTCTTAATATCAGTTTCCATGGGAAAATACCCCATCTAGAAGTATTGTTAGTGTTGGTTACTATTAACAGGCACACTGTTCAAATGCGTAATATATGCAAAATGAAACTGAATGTAAAATCACATATGCATGAACGCTGCTGTCCAGAGTTTTTGTTTGGTTCCTCATTGAATCAGTTTGTGAATAAATCATCCAGTTGCGTGAATGACTTAATTACTCACTTACTGTAAAAAGTTGCTTTATTCCTGAATGAATCTGTGTTTTTGAACAGATGAATAAATCAACTCATTCATAAAAACTTGGCGCCACCAACTGGCCTAAAAATGCACAAAATGCACAGTAATTAAATGCCATAATTGTGAATTTTGTAAACCTTAAATCATGCTTATCCTATTTTCACATCAAAATTTTGAGGGAAGCTGTGCCCTTGTTATATTATTATACTCTTATTTCCGATCTGTCTAAATTTGTATGCTGACTAATACACAGCCACAAAGCATTATGAAAATGCATTTTGTAAAGGAAGGAGTTTATGTATCACTTGGTCACAAGCACATTTGTTTGTTCCTGTCAAAATGGCATGATTTTGTCTGTGTAAGTACCTGCGGAATTCCTTAGTGGCAATTAAGACTTGATCCATTAAGACATGATTCCCTCTAGATGGTTGCCCTTAAAGACAGGGAATGGCTGGTGTGAATAGGTCTTAAAGGTCTCTGGACTAAGAAAACTGTAATAGAACCAGCTGGCATGACTTTAATAGTGTCAACGGCAGCTGTGCAAAGCCCAGATGTTTGCTAAAGAAGACCCAGCAGTGCGGACACTCTGAGTGGGTCATTAAGGTGAACAAGCCAATACTGCTGATGGTAAAGAGCTGCTCTCAAACTGTGGACACAGCGAATGTTCCTTGGGGAGGATTGCAAGCGAGAGAAACACATAAAGAGCTGCACATCTCTTTGTCTGCTTAATTACTACAACACACCCTCAAAGCACTACAATCGTGAACCTTTGAGATTTTAGGCATGCGTGTGGATGATAAGGAGCTGGACACAAAATGGCCCAGCCATTAAAAAATCTACACAAATGAATCTCAAAGGGATGGCTTTGCGGTTTGAAAAGTGCTTACCACATCACATTTCTTCTCTGGGACCATACTCAATCCATGCCTTTTTAGGGCGCAAAACCGCTTCAGGGTAGAAAAGAGATGCTTGCAATGCTTGGGACATGCGAGGTGAATTCGAGGCATATTCATGCTAGGAATGTGGTCAGGTTGAGTAAAGCAAATTTCTGCTTCATTTAGCAGAAGTAACTCAACCGAAAGTCATGTTAAAACAGTGCATTTCTTTCCCTAAGAATCAGTCTGAGAGATGTTAACCGTTTCTTAATAAAAACTGGTCACCTGGTAAAGTAAATGTTTAGACATTGTGTTCAGTATTGACAAGGACTCCAATTGTTTGGGTGTTATTAGTTTAAGCAAATTGTGTTTGTCCATTCTTGTCACTTAGCAGAAGACATCTGAGAAGATTTATAGGTTCACAAATTTTTTCTTGCAGCACAATTTGGTGGCCAGTATTTGCAACAAAGGAAAAGCAAAAAAAGAAGCATTCAGCGAATAAAATGACAGATAAAAAACATTGTCATATTACATACTATATTATCTTTAGAAGAATAAATATTGTAGATACTGTACACTGACACAACTGGGGTAGAAACAATTTTTTAACTGAAACTGTCAATACATTTAAATTCTGAACTTTACAATGAAAAAAAATACTGCAATATTTGTGACGTATGATTTTTCAGTTCACCTCTAACCTGAATGACCTCTTGACCTGAACTCTATAACAACAGTGGAAAAGCTTTGATAAGAGCAGGCAGGTTTTCAATTGTGATTACACATGCAAGACAAAACAAACATCATCGTGAGCGTCTTACACAGTCTGTTTGTTCGATTGTTTGTTGATTTTTGTCCTCCCTTGAGTGAGACCACTAATGTGGTTCTGCTCCACTGGGGTTTTGGTGCAGTAGTAGTGCCTGCACTACAGTACGTAAAAAAGATGTTTACCATCTGGATTTTCCTAATCCAAGGGACACTGAACCTGCTCCTATAGGACAAAAAAAGGGCCACATAACTTATTTAGTCATGTTATTAGTTTTATTGCAGGTATGGTTGGATAATTGGTTACTGCACAGCTGTGCATCGATCTAACTATTGATAGTATTCCCTAGAGGACTCTGGAGAATTGAAGAATCTCAGACAGACGTCCGTAACATGAAGCACTAGCATAAGAAATTCACTTTTTGCGTGCTTTTTAATATTTAGTAACAGTACTTGATTTTTAAAATATTTTCTTAATTTGCATTTTGCAATGTTTCAGCTTAATCCAAATACTATTTTAGTATGAATGTACAATTATTGGTTATGTAAAAAAAAAACACTATAAAAAAGCCATTCCCGTATATTCAAGACTTACTTCATAACATTGGAATGTGACATCTCTTTTTTCGGAATCATGTCGTAATTCTGTGTGCATGAATGAATTTACCGTCCTTTCATGGATTGTGAGGAAATTTCTCATATGGTAATGAGGCAGGCACTGCGGTGCGGCCAGCTTTCTCACACCATGAATCTTCCTACTTGTCAAATCACCTGCATCTAGCATGGAGGGGTCTGTGCTTTGCCTCTGAGCTCATACTCAAAAGCTGGAGAGACCATGACTGAAAGCTCTGAGTGGGCTTTGACCGGGATGTGTCCGAGGGGGGAATACCTTATTATTCAACTCAAAAACAGGAGATTTTTGTCAGACAGACAGCGGCTCAGTTACTGATCCACAATACCAACACAAACAACATGGTCTCTAGAATTTGTAATTTTATACAATTTATGTTTTATTATATAAATATTAATTTTAACAAATATATATTTTTTTTAATTAGATTTTCATTTATTTTTATATTTTTGCATGTTCACATTTTTATTAATCTAGACAGCTTTGTTTAATTAGGGTTCCATTCAGGCAATTTATGCAAAAATTGGCTTTCAACAAAAAGAGGGAAGAAAATGAAAAAAAAAATACACTGATAAATATTCAGTGGAGTAAAATTAGGACAACTAGGCCTCATCTCTTCTATTTAAAACCTAAACATCAAAAGGACCTTGCAAAGTGTGTCATCTAGTACATCATTTTGTTTTGCTACATTAGACTGGCTTCATTGGTGAGGTAACTGGAGCATACTGTGATTTTTTAAAATGATGTCTAAGCTGGTACATTAAGCGTATTGTACATTATTAAACCTATTAGTTTCCTTGAAATGTTGCAAATTTATTTCTTATTACATTTTATATCTTTCATGGGGCGTCGTTTGAGCGTTTAAATTAGTCACTGCTCATCAGGCACCGTCACCTCCTACTCCCCACCACTCATGGGAGCAATGCTGCCTCATATCTATTATAGAGCAGACTAATATTGCAGAAAACACAGGGGCACGGCCATTACCACTTTTTATCCCGAACGTCAAAGTTAAATGCTCACTTGAGTTAAACAGAATGACGAGGAAAGGAGTTCGGGCTCTCTACAAAAGAAAGTAGCGAAGGCAGGTTGTCCCTCAGCCATTCTCGAGGAGGGAACCAAAACAGCGGCGCGGTGTATGGGATGGTCTTTTTTCCTGTGAAAGAAAAACGGAACGACCTTTCGTTTTGTCATTTCAAGAATCTATACGGGATAGGTGGACTTCTTTTGCACTCAGATTGCTAGCAGGGCGAGTATGGGTGAGACAAAGGGCTCTACCCATCGACGGCTATTCTGGGGCACCGCATAGCTCACGCGAGCGCTGAAAACGACCCGCGCTCTGGACAATATCTGGTTTCACACATCCAAAGAACAAATATGGTGCGTCTTTTAATTTATTTACCGACTCTTTGGACATCCAGAGAACTGCCTGACAGTTGTAGGTGACAGGGAGATATTTATTTGAAGGATTTTTGGATGAATAAGTGGCGCGCGCATCTCTCGCACGAGCGCAGGTGGACCTAATGAAAAGGCGCTGTAGTAAACGAAAAGAAAACGCGCAAAACCTAATGATATTTTTTTTTCAGCTGAATATTTTGTAAGTCAGTTCTGAGGCTTTGTGGGGTTTATTCTTTTCCCGTTCGTCCAGTTCCAACTGTAAATAGGCATGTGTGGAATAAGGCTACTCTTTTGAGGGGCAGCGTAATAACGGGAGGATTTTTCTCTGGACTACTACAGTTAATCAATTTACACATCACTTTCCCTTGAAACCTCATTGTCGCGTGGATATTCATCGCATTATCGATTGCCGTCGAGTCGAAGAATGCCTGAAGAACAACCCGCGGCCAAAGCCCTCTACATGGGCATGGAGGTGGTGATCGCCATGTCATCCGTGATAGGAAACGTGATGGTGGTTTGGGCAGTAAAAATTAATAGATCTTTGAGAGATACTACGTTTTGCTTCATTGTTTCTCTGGCGCTCGCGGACATTGCGGTTGGAGCGTTGGTCATACCGTTGGCGATAACTATAAGTATCGGACTCCAGACTCACTTCTATAGCTGTCTGCTGGTGGCGTGCACGGTGCTGGTTCTGACCCAAAGTTCTATCCTCGCCTTGCTCGCTATAGCCATCGACCGATACCTGAGGGTCAAGATCCCAACCAGGTAAAGTTAGCAATGTTAACAATCAGCCTATTACATGTCACACACATTAATAATTTTTGACGTTCCATATACTTTGTATAATTGTTTTTATGCTAAACTAATGGTATTTGTTTATACCCTTAGACCACCTCAAACATGACCTTCATTTAGGCTACCTCTTTGTATTTTTAGAGATTTCTGCTGGTGATTATTGGCGGGTGTCCACAAAACATGATCCACATATTGTGTAATTTGTGTACTGTGTATAATAATATACTATAATAATGACGACTCTCTCTCTCCCCATATATGATATATAGCTTCAATCCCTTTATATATATATATATATAAGTAAAATATGATTTATACAATATAAATGTAATATTTTGTAAATTATGGGAAAAGAGGGCATTATTACAATCAGTCAAAATTCTACTTACCCACTAATAAGTTAATTTATAATAATAATAATAATAATATTGGCTATTGTCTGGTCAGACCATTTTCAAACAATATTTGGTTTATGTTGCTCAAGGGGTACATATGGAAAAAACTACATGTATGTGACCTAATTACATATGACTCGTTTTGTGCTGCTTACACCCTATGAGTGCACCCTTTGCAGAGATTTCTATAAATTGTACAGTATATAGCACAAGAAAGGTCAGTAGAAAGGTCAGTAGATCTGAACATGCTTTTTTCATCACGTGTAGGCTGTTATTTGGTATAGGTACTTTTTCCCTTTTGTCAGCTTTTTGGTTGCAGTTTCACTTTTTGATGGTTTCTCGAATTGTATATATGTATATATCTGTGAGAGAAGCATGTTCTAATACTCTGTCCCAGCATGCATACACTATCTGCTTTTAAGTTCTACCTACATCCAATTTGCAGACTCTATGGCTAGGTTACTCTTCGTCCCCAGTGGAGTTAAACATAGTCAGCATACTCAGCTATGTAAAAGCCAATCCATTTTTAAACATGCTTTTTGTGTGGAAAGTATAGCCACTTCCATTCTATGCATTAAACACAGGAGTCCTGTATTCAAATCCAAGCTGAGTTTATTCTACAATTTTGCATTTAATATTGTGATTTCACTGGAATGATTAATGACTGCCATGACCAGTACCAAGTTAATACAGAATCAGTTTAAACCAACCCCTTTCAAAACGTTTAGTTAAAAAAACCTGTTGGCATACAGCAGTAATAATGTATTACAATGAAAACTTATTTCAACAGTCTGAAGGAAGTACCCAACTGGTTTTGCAACACCTATCTTCTTTGAATGTGCAAGCGAATGAAACCTCGCAACTTCAAGTTACAAATGGTTCAAGTTACAAAAGTTACCTCCTGCAAAACACTCTTGGAGAGTGAACACAAGCCCATGAATCTGTCTTGAATGAGCTATAGAGAAGTAGAGTGTGTCTGAGAAGAGTTGGTGCCTTAAATCACTGCCTGCCGGTCGGCTATGACAGGATCAACCACTGTTTGCAATAGATGAGAAGGAAAGAGACTGAACGGAAAAAGTGGAGTTCAAAACTGTGAGACAACTGCAGTTTTGGAAAATGCAAATCATATTATCAGTATAATAATTTGAGTGAAAAGATGAATAGAGTAGATAACCTTCTTACTAAATCATACCATCAGTATATCAGCTCGATCTGTGCGAACTCCATACATTCCATCCCTGTTATCCTAGCATGATCCCAGAATACTGCAAGGATGAGCTGAACTAAAAACAAAGGAAAGTTCTATAGTCTGCAGCTTTTACTGATCCAAAATGTAACATTGCATTACAGCCTGGCAGAAGACAGGGACAAATAAATCCATTTGATTTGTTCCACTCTTCAAAAATGCATATGGCTTTTATTCTGTATAAAGTGTATTCATGCTTCACAGCTTTCCAAACACAACCATCTATTTTTGTACAATCTGAACACTGTTCATTCAATCGTAGCAACTTAAAAACAAGCAAACAGCACCTCTCTTGGACCTACATAAAAAAGTAAAAAACCATCACTGATTTTTTTTTAGTTAAAATAGAGTAATAGGCTGTGGTCCTAGGCTCTAGACAAATAATGCAGAGTATTAATATTGAGATCAAACAAACAGTTTATATATTTAACATAATTTTTTTGTTACTGCAATTAATAAAAGCACATACGGTACAAGCAATGGTTAAGCTAAAACCTACTGAAAAAAAAAAAAATCACTGAATCCCTAAACAAACATGGTGTATTGACTGAGAGCACTTTTGTGTGAAATTCAGCCAGACAGCTCCAGAGACTTGAAAGTCTGCCATTAAATCACAGGTACCTCTGTTATGAAATCAATCACACAAAAGACGAGGAGTTTAGAGAGAGAACTAGAATCTCAGATAAAAGAGTGCATCTCAGAGAAGAGACGGAGTGGGTGTCACTGAAACAAGCTTTCGGTTGCTGGTACTTTGTCACAATTTAGCTCTTAATTTAAGTTAGACAGCAGGTAAAAGCAATTGACCTTAAGTCATCAGGTGGCCCTGATTCTATACCAGAAGCAATTATACAGAATAGCATTTCTTTTGCTTGTAAAATGGATATTGTAGAGATACATTTATTTTTAAATTTTGGAGTGATACTATTGTTGAAATTGCAGCAGTAATAATGTATTACAATGAAAACTTGTTTCAATATTATTGTGTTTTTGCATTTCAGTTATAAGCGAGTAGTCACTCCCAGACGAGCTCGAGTTGCAGTGTTCGTGTGTTGGACGGTGGCCTTCATAGTCGGCTTGACTCCCATGCTGGGCTGGAACAATTTACACAACCTGCAACATAATAACAACAGCTCAATCGGCCCTGACCTCATCATAACTTGCCAGTTTGAGAACGTCATCAGCATGGAGTACATGGTGTACTTCAACTTTTTCGGGTGGGTGCTTCCCCCGCTGCTCTTCATGCTCATAATTTACTCGGAAATCTTCTACATGATCCACAAGCAGCTAAATAAGAAGGTGTCCAACCACTCTGAACCAAACAAGTATTACGACAAAGAACTGAAGCTGGCGAAGTCTCTAGCGCTAGTGCTTTTCTTGTTCGCGGTCAGCTGGCTTCCTCTCCACATTATGAACTGCATCACACTCTTCTGTCCGAAGTGCGAGAAGCCCATGTTCCTCATTTATATTGCCATTCTGCTCACGCATGGCAATTCTGCTGTCAACCCTATCGTTTATGCTTTCCGCATCAAGAAATTTCGTACTGCATTCCAACGGATTTGGAAGCAGTACTTCTGCTGCAAAGAGGCTCCTCCCCCTGAGAGCCAGCCGAGCGAGAGACTGGATAACAACCACTACATCGCTACTGCTGCTGCCATCGCCGCTCCAGAACCAGCTTTGGAACATAACGTCTGACTGACATCCCGGGATTCTCTAAGGAGCTCGAAGGACTTATGCTGGCTGGACGTCCAAAGCTGTCATGTCTTGGTTTGTCTACTTTGAATGTAAATCAGAGCTCACCACAGACTGAAAAGTCCCTTTATTGGGATAATGAAACAGCATCGACCAAATGAGTCAAAATTCATTTTGAAGATGAGACAGAGAGATCCTGCTTTATGAAGCAGCCTTGAAGGATGCTTTTAAATCAAGTTAGTTTGACAGTACACATCATACAATTAAATGATACAACATAATGAATCAAAAGAATTGCACACAATTGTGTTTTGTGCAGTTATAAAAATATATATCATCACCAGTTACTGGTTTGGTATGAATGTATGCAGAACATGTATCAGAGCGCTGTACACGCTCAGGTTCTTGAATATTCTTGAACCTTTGTGCACAATGACAGGAAGAGGATGTCAAATATAGTGACAAGGAGGTGGACATGGGTTTTTGTTGTCCTATTATGGAGTGTCTCAGCACAGGTCTGTTATTGTGAAGGACAAAGAGAAAGTACTGCAGGCAGCTGACATTAGTTTTTACTCACAGATGCAGTGAGGTTCTCTTGCCTTTTAGCCAAATTGTGTGTGTGTGTGTGTGTGTGAGTATGATTGGGTGCCATGTCATAATCAAACTGGAATTGTTTCAGGATATGAAGATACACTGAAGTTCTATTTATTATTTTTTTGGTGACCGGAACACAGAAGCAAAACTGTCAATACATAATACTAAATATCCACTGTTTTAAGATATTCAGGGTTTATAAATGATCTAATACTGTATTACCTTTCAGTATTGCAGCAGAATTTAGCAAGATTTTTTCCAGAATCATAATGATCCGTATTAAAAACAAAGTATGCTACACTACTGAAGTATATTTTGACTTGTATTTTTGGGAGTGGTAACCCCATTAGAGGTGAAGTGTGTAATTTTTGGGATGATAAAATGCTTTCTTCTGTCCCAACTATAAATAAAGCCATTTGTTGGTTGATTTCCCTGAAAGGTTTGAACACTGTGGCTCTAAGACGCCATCAAAACATTGCTCTGTTTGTTTGAGCATCCTGACCAGCTTGACACCGACATCCTGACCATGAGTTTGGGATGCAAACTGCACGTGGGGGAGTCTTTGGGAATTATTTTTGCAATTCCGTTTGGACACTCGAATTACACACTTCACTTGTCACACTAGTGTGGGGTTTTTGATCTCGCATGCGGATGAAATACCAGGTCTATACTGACATCAAAGCTGAACATGTATCTAATCTGTACATATAATGTTATGCACTCCAAATACATTATGTCTATAATTGTTAAACACAGTTGTGGAATTACAATCAATTGAACATGAAATATTTGAGTAAATGGGAACAATGGGCTAATTCATTTTGCAATCTTGTTTTTACTTCACTGCAACGGATGTTAAATGAGTGGTATTGCATTGCCTGAAGGAGGAGGCTGGAGCTTCCTGTCTCTGAACCCCATGCATTTCTCAATGTAATCGAAAACAGGAAATATCACTATTATCAATGGAAACACTTCACCATCATTCATAATCATTCATGATTTTTACAGTCAGCATATTTGCCTTACTCCAGTTGTTGGTATCAGCCTTTGCTTGTCTCATACTAATGATGAAGGACAATAAAAATTCAAATATAAAAATTACTCTTGTGATAAATAATATCTTGAGTGAAAAATTTAATAAATAAGCCTCTATTATGCTATTGTTCCTCTCATGGATGTGCATAAAGCTCCCAAGAAAGCAGTGAAGATTCTTAGTAGAAATAACACAGGTCCCAGGGGTCCACATGTGTGGGTTGGTTGGCACAGTTTTCATTTTTTGTTGAATAGTCGAGTGGAAAACATATTAACCCAATTATGTGCTAACTAAAGTTCTTAAAGTTCTTTAATGGTTAAGACATATGCATTAAATGTCATATAAAATTTATTAATCTTGTTAATTCATTAATTAACATATTATGGAAATGGTTGGCCTAGTGTTAAACAGCTACAGCTTTGAGATTGTAGCAACAAAAATACAAAATATTAATTTTATATATTTAAATATTTAGATTTATTTACAGCATTATGATTTTTACTTGTTTGTTCTATTATTGTTATATGCGCGTATGGGTCTGTAATAATGCTGAGGTAAATGATCATGCTATGAATCATTAATTAAAAGGAAATAATTACACAAGATAAATGATTTTAGCTATGCAACACCAATCACAGATTTACTAATCTGGATCCTATCTATATTAAATAATGTCTGAATATATTTTAGATCCATCTTTAATTGCTGAGTAATATATTATAGATGAATTTGGTAAGACTGGTAAGATGAGTGGTTCAAGAGGTCAAATTCAGATGCATTCAGTAATTAAACAAAAAATAACTCCTAGCTCTGTGTTAGTGTGTTAGTGTCGGTTCCTCGTATGCCTAGTCACTCTGCTGATATTCCCAATTAAATGTCTATTTTAAGAATTCCTCAAGCTTTATAGGGATGTGCTAAAAAGGAAAAAAACAGTCATCATTGGTATCAGTGTTATAGCGACCTCTAGTGGAGTTAGTGGTCGCCAAATATAAAATAACGCATGCAGCAAATCAGTCATTCATGAGAAGTAGTTTAAAAAAATAAAATAAAACTCTGTATTCAGACAAATTTATTAAACTATACTTATGTGTTTTATATGTACTAAGCAACAGAGTTATGTTTTGATACAACCTCCCAATTTATCTTTTTTTTTTCCCTTGTTGATCCTGGAACAACATTCTAATCAACCAATCAGAAATGAGGAATAACTTTTCTGGAAATATCTGTTTTAGGCTTACAAACATAGTTAAGTGCTTTTACACTCTTGTTAATCAGCTATTATTTCCCACTGATTTTAGGCATAATTTTTGGTTAGGGGTAGGTTTAAGGGTAAGGATTGGGATAAGTTTATATTTTTGGAAAGTAATGTTGATCCAGGATCAACAAAAGATGTTGATCCAGGATCACATTCTACTTGGTGAAATCACTGTGACCAAATCTTAGCAGAGCCTGTCTGACAGTGATGTACTCTGCAGAGAAGGAAGGAGAACAGGGGTCCTTTGGAGTGACAGCTGCCCTCATACTACCTGATTTTATTACATGTTGACAAAAAGTGGGGACATAACTATGAAACCTTATGAATTATGCATGTGCCACCGAAAAACAACATTGCTTTGATATGAGATATTATAAAGTGTTGCTTTTTATAAAAGAAGATCTTTTTATCATTGAAAAATATTTTTTATACATTTTAAAGCATTTGAATGAACGAACCTTTTTCTGTGGACACACTGTTTTAATAAACGTAGAAGAAAATAAGCGTCATAATGATACAATTAAACAGAATTCTACACTCTAACGTTACACTTTTTTTAACCTAATAGTTAAAATTACTAAAATAACATACCTATTTTACCAGGTTAAAACATTAAGCCTCAAACAAAAACACATTTCTAATTAAAGATAATCACCAAAACTCCAAACACACAGCAAAATCTAAATATATAATGGTTAGCGCAAATGTATCTCACTCATTTGACTAAACGTGAAGCGAAAATATTTAAGCCAACAGCACCCCCCTGTGGATTACTACAGAATTCAATTTTATGTAAAAACATATAGCCGCTTTATATGTGAATATAACCGATAGTCGGGGGGAAATCACGTGTAAAAATAAGGTTAGTCGTTTCTATGCAATTTCTGTGCTAAGCTCAAGCTAAATAAATTGGCACATTACGGAAGCCAGTGACGTCACTCGAGCTCGTGAGCGACACGGAGGCGTGGACAGTAAACGTATTTTTTGGCGGACAAACCAGCAGCAAATGCCTGAGCTCGGGAGTGCCTTTCAAAGCGCGCTGAAATCTTTTGCGTTTGTAAACATACCGCAACCCTTGCGCTTTCAGCATGGCGCTCATCTGCACAAATACACCACTTCATCACCTGCCCGGCTAACCGGCCTGCTAACACACTCGGATGAACCGTGACTGGCAAGCATGCATTTATCCTTCTAGACTGAATCTGTGTGCCGTAAAAACAAAAGAGAAGCAGCTACTCGTTTGATGCTAGCGCTGCTCGCTTGTAAGCTGTCAGATACGTTGTTACGTTTTACGAACCCTCGCTAGCGCGTGCTGAATATCGTGTTTGTTTACATTTCTGACAGAGCTGCTGGAAAAGTGACGCTTTTCAGACATAACCAGATTCAGTGAAACTGCAACACAGTTCTGTTAACAGATCCCTTTAGGAATAAGCAGCAGGCACCGCCTGAACTCTTTACAGCAGCACAAAATGAACGGGAAAGTCCTACCAGACACTCCAATAGCAGTAGACTGTTGGCAGCTCCGCAAGTGCCATCACGTCCGTCTGTTCTTCTTGTCTCACATGCACGCGGATCACACCTCTGGCCTGTCATCCACCTGGAGTCACAGACCCATATACTGCTCTCCTCTCACTGCCAAACTGCTCCAGCGCAAACTCAAGGTGAGGCCTGTGGGTCTAGGGCTCTTTATATATATTTAGAGTTACTTTATATTGTCATCAGTTATTTTATTTTACGTTTTTAGTCATTTTGTTATATGCTTTAATCAGATTTAAGTATTCAGTATTTGTGCTTTTTAGTAATTTTAGTTCTTCAACCTTATTTTTAGTTATTATTTGAGTTAGTTGCCAAATTAGCCTTAATGCTTAACAAATGCTCTGTCCAAATACCTACACTCACTACTATTATTATGTGTGTTTCCTGTTTTTGTGTGTGTAGAACTTCTCATTACCTTATGAGACACACTAAAGTGTGCAAGTGTTTACAGAACTTTATTTTTATTTTCAATACTCAGTACATTTTAAAATGAATTTCTAAATATTTGCTCAGTAGTCACTACAACAAATAGTGATGCTTCTATTTAAGTGATAAAAAGCAGTTCCAAATGTTGTACAAAATAAATATACTCATCTTTGCACCAATAAAACGTGCAACAATAATACGTAATATCTAATTATTATTTTTTAACTAAAATCAGAAAGGTTTCCTTTCCTTCTCACAAATTACTTCCACGGATGATGGGATAAACTAAGCCTCAAATACTTAGCATGCATTATAAGTAGCGTGCATTAATTGTGTCCTGTTGTTGTGTTCCACAGGTCAAAGAGAAATGGATTCGTCCTTTAGAGATTGGGGAAGCTCACATGCTATTGCTTGATGATCTCGGAAAAGAACGACTGACTGTTACTCTAATAGATGCCAATCACTGTCCTGGGGCGGTTATGTTCCTCTTTGAGGGATATTTTGGCACCAGACTCTACACTGGTGTGTGTGTGTGTGTGTGTGGGAGGAGAAAATTAATATTATGGCAATGCACTATAATCAAATAGTTCTTAAGACAGAACATTATTGAATTTCACCATCACATTCAGAGATAAAATTGTAATGATCTTGTTATTGTGTGTTATCTCAGGTGATTTCCGTTACACCCCATCTATGCTCAGAGAGCAATGTCTGAGGAACACCACTACCATTGATGTGCTGTATCTGGACAACACCAACTGTGACCCAACTCGAGCCGTACCTTCTCGTCAACGAGCCACTCAGCAAATCAAAGAGATCATTAGGGCTCATCCTGGATATGCTGTGGTTATTGGTGAGACTCTCACATTTGCAAAATGTTCAGAATATTTAATGTAATACAATAGGATGTTTTATGTTTAGACTACGAGAAATGAAACGCTTAAATCAGACAGGCATTAAAGTCCTGTTTACATCAAGCACAATAACTAGGTTTAAGTAATTATGGGAATGAGAATTGGGAAGTCCACCACAGCTGTAAAGTGGAATTATGTTGTTGGTATCACTTTGTTCAAATTAATTTCTACTTCAAACAAATTTTGTTTTTTTTGTTTTGTTTTTGTTTTTACTTTCTATTCTTTCTAAAGACAAATGTATAATTTTCCTCAAAAAATGATGAAGTGTTTTCGTGCTCAAAATCAGCATAAATCAGCAACTTTTAAATGGTGGTGCAAACATTTATTTATTAATATTGAATAGTCATTTATTAATATTAAAATATTTGTATACAACTGTAGTATTTAGTTCTGTCAAACTATTGATTGCGATCAACTGCATCCAAAATAACGTTTTCAGTTTTCATAAAATGTGTGTTGCGTGTCTTTATATTCATAATAAGTATACGCAGTACACACAAACACGCTATGTAAACAAAAACTTCCATCTTGGATGTGATTGTTTGCTAGTACTATTATTGATATAACTTAATTTAATAAATAATATATAATCTAATACTTATTTTTCATATTATATTTATTATATTATCTTATGCATGTGACATTGATTAATTAACGTTATATAGTTATAAAACACTAAAAATGACTGAATTGATGTCAATGAATCAGGGTTGGAGCCATTCATTTATTGAATTGAGAATGAATGGTAAATTCCCATTCACTTCCTGGAATGGAATTGGAACTGCATGCAGCTGATCAGGAAATGGAATCGGAATTACAGGAAGAATTCCACTGAATTCTGTTTATTGCTGAGCATTTATTTGTCATTGCATTTAAAGACATACAGTTGAACTTTATTTATGTTGATTTACAAATATCAAGCAATGTATGAAATAGAGTTGATGAAATGTAAGTAAATAAAAATGAGAACAGTACATTATGAATTAATAATTGAATGACAGTGGTGATACATTTCTGAATACATTCAATATATGATTGACAAATGTTTTGGTCTTGATTTAAACTTTATGTAATTCAATTACACGGTGAATTTCCATGTATTTACATTACATAACTTTAACATAAACAAATCAAATACACTAAATGTTATTCAAATTCATCACGCGTGAACACTGAGCAGTGTGGAGACTGAGTTTTATTCACACATGACTGATGCATTTGAATCACATGCAAAGTCAAGCTTCAGCTCAATATTGTCAATAATGTACAGCTCTGTATGAGTATCATTACCCTGCTGAAAAAAACTAAACAAAAAAACAATAGAAACCATCACAGAAATTCTTATAGTTTCTCTAAAAAACTTTTTGTTTTGGGCATTCTATTGTGTTCTATTGGTTGCCATCTGCTAGATTACATCCCACCAATAGAATGCATCCAATACCAGTAGACACCATTACAGTTTATATTAAAACCAATACAATTCCCATGAACACCCTTAAATCCATTACATTTTCTATTGTGTTTTGTTTTTTCTGCAGGGAAGATTATAATGGTATTACTACTTTTACAGAATTACTGAATTTCACAGGAATTTATTTTTTTATAAATAAAGAACAGTATTTCTTTAGTCAATTAAAGTATTACATGTTGCACAGGCTGATTTATTCATTTTGAAGTATTTGGGATTTTAAGAACAAGTGGGAAATGTGCCGAATGTTTCATTTCATCCAAGTGAAATTAGCAAGCAGTTAGACTTAATTTACATTCGTTTTAAACGCGGAGCAAGGCGCGAGTTGACAGGTTGCGCGCGTGCCCCAGACCTAGTCTATATTGCCAGATGCACTCGTGAGAGACTTGCGGAGCAGAACCGGGCGCGAGACCATGAGTATAAAGAACATTACGAGACAGGCGGCGTGCAGGATAAACTTATTTAAAATTAATCTGTTGGGGAGATAAAATGCGTAAGATAATGTTCATGTAGCCTATTAATAAACACATCTACAAAATTTATCTTTTATTCTCCAGAACTGAGCTCTTGCAAATTACTTTTGTTCGTTTTTCTGTTTAAAATTTTTTTTCTTTAGTTTTAATTTGCCTAACTTTCGATGTGACCCTTTATAAATGGTGGGTGTTAACGCAGTTGGTTGGTAAGACTGTCACTCAAGGCTGGCAGTCATGCATATCCTCTGGAACGGAGTAATATTAGCAATCTGCAACGTCTCAAATCGCGATTACTGTTCTATTTTGATTAATCACACAGCCCTAATGGCTTGGGAGAGTTTAGGTGTTGAATAAGACATGTGAATCACTAGTGGCTGCCTACCTTTGTCTCCTTCAGGACCATCCGTCACATCATCCACTGTAATGGAATTCACAGAAGACAAAAAGGTTGTTTAGGTTCACAAAGAACAATGCCAGGCTGTCAAACTTTAGTAAAATATTAGAGAAGACACTAGAAGTTAATCTTCACCAACAATGAATGCATGTAACAATAAAAACTTAATATTTTGGAAAGCTATTTTTCAAAATAACAATCGTATGTCTAGTCCTTTTAAACCGATTAATGCTACCACACCAAATAATGTCATTTGAAAGCACTTCAAATATTTGACAAAAAAAGTACACATATTGAATTGAAATGTTTTGAAATTTAACTAAAAGCAGCAGAAATAGTGAACTACTTGACTGACTTTCTACAGATGATCTCTTCTCTTTTTAAATAAACCCATGAAGAAAATTTATAATCAATTTATAACCAAAAAATAAGTGCAGTGTCCCTACAGATCATTCACAACCCCACCCACCCCACGTTTTATGATTGATCAAAACATCCTCTGGAATAACATGAACGTCGTATGGTTCATTCTACTGCTTGGAAGATCAAAAACACTGTTTAATATAACTCCGACAGGATATAATGCTTCGAAGGCGAATAAAAGACAGGATAATTTTCATTTTTGGGTGAACTATCCCTTTAACCTCAGATTGTGCTAATTACTGGAAACATCCCTTCACTACTTTGTGATAATGTAGTGGCTTTGAGACTTCCATTTAAATTGACCAGTAATTATTACAAAATTCTTTACCTATAAACAAAAGATGTCAGATTGAAAGTGTATGTCAAGCACATCCAGGCACTTGACAGAGGAGAGTATGAGGGCTATGTTGGGTATTTATTTTATTTCAACGTTGTTCTCTTATAAACCTGGATTACTCTGGCTCATAAAGCTATCTTTAATTCCAAGCTTGAAGAGTCATTTGAATAATATTTGACACACTACAATTGATGAGCTCACCTGTGCAACCAGAGCTGTCATCCACAGATGATTTGATACCAGCTTCATCTTCCTGCAAGCACAAGTGTGACAGTCAGTCAAACATCACGACCTAACATGTCATTACACTTTAAGCTGCAATAGTGTAATTAGTCAATATATTAAAGTATTTAATATTGTGAATTAAGGCTAGATATTTTCAGAACAATTTGACAGAAAATGGCATTTTCCAGTCTAGAAAACTGCATTACAGAAGTAGAAAATAACTATTTTTATTGAACTTGTCTCTTGCATATTTGAAACATAATCGTGGTGTTTTTTGTGGCCTAAAGCCCCGTAAACACTAGCAGTGACACGCAGCGACAAAGCGACGCGATCCCATTCATTTCAATGCAGAGCTGGCGATATCCGGCGACAAGAGCGGCAGCGGCCGGCAGCGGCCGTCAGCGACCGTTGGCGACCAGATGTGGGCGTGTCCAGCGACGTGACAAAGTTCAGAATCTCTCAACTTTATGCAAATGAAGAGCGACTTTCGGGAGC
>JAUCMT010000154.1:10256753-10272855 GCA_032357475.1 Enteromius thamalakanensis | reverse complement strand
CTAGATTAATTTGAAAATTAATCTAGATTAATCTAGATTAAAAAAATTAATCTATGCCCACCCCTAGATGTAATACATCGGTAAGACACTCCAGGGGAATCGGTTCCAAAAATGTTTATTTTATCAGGTATGCACAGTACCAATGAGATTTGGTCCAAATCCAAATGCATATTAAAGATGTTTTCCATTTCCCTCAGCACCAGTTCTTATTATTATTGCTAATGTATTTACTTAAGAAATGTTATTTGTTTGAAGCTGTTTTTAAGACGAGCTTACTTTCAAAGAGTGCTAGGATTTATATAATTCCAATAATTATTAACAATACCAATAATAATAATAATGATTGTTCATACATTTTTTGTTTTAAAAGACTTACGATTTTAGGGTAACGCTTTACGGAAAGGTGTCATTTGTTAACATTAGTACATGTATTTATTAATATGAATAAACAATAACTAATACATTTATTACAGGTTTTCTTTATCTTTGTTAATAATTGGTTGTTAGTTCATGTTAGCTCTCTTGTGATTTTAATCAATGTAAAAGTAAATGCTGAAATTAGCGTTGACTATGATGCTGTAGAAGTCGTTAACTAATGATGACTAATGAACCTTATTGTAAAGAGTTACCAATTTAAGTTGTAATTCTCTAATTATAATTATAATGCGAAGCACAGACTAATAATAATCTTTTAATAATAATTTTCTGATGTGCATTAAAATCACTTTTAGTTTTACTTTATGACATTTTTTTTGTTTTAAAAATATTTAAACTGTAAATGTAAAAACAAACAAACAAAACAAGTCACAAATTCCAAAATACCATAAATCAGGAAAGGATTCATCCCTAGAATGTTCTCATAGTTCATTATTGAGTCACTTATTAATTTCCTTTGGCTGTGCCTGAACTTGAATGTATTGCTTCTCCTCCGTCTCACCACACAGCTAATAATCAGATGAGAAGATCCCTCTCATGACAGCCAATGTAGAGATGTCAGGTGACACCACAACGTTATCATGGAAACCGCCTCCTCACGGACCCCTGCAGGGGCCTGCCGGCACCGGGGAGAATAAATGCAAGGGGATGGTGAAAATCCTCAAAGTGTGCTTCATCAGCAACAGCTCCAACCTGGGCAAGAACTTTAAACTGGTCAAATGTGAAAGTACCTGGAACATCAGGGTGAGATGAATGTGCCCTGTTACACATGACTGCAGTATGAAACCCATGTTATCACACCCATCAGAACAACTTCCTGAGTTTTTCTGCATTGATTTTTAATGATGAATGTTATCTAAAAACAAAAGGACTTTCATTAGTAAGACATACCTTTCGTGTCAATGATAAGTAAGGCAAATAAGCTCTGAAAATGTAGTCTTAAACATTTCCAATAAGTAGTGTAAATTGCAGAAAATGTACTTAGTGTAAATAGCAGATCACAATAATGCTGCTGTTTTCAATTAGTGAAACTGGAATCTATTGATATTTGCTCTGAGTGTAAAGAGCCTCTATCAAATAGCAGCTGCTTTTCTCCTTTCTGTTTGGGGTGAAACAAATCCACAAATGTAGAAATGTTTGATTTGCATGATATTTTTCTGCAGAAAATTATTCAGTCCATCCTGGACAGCGGGCGACTCGGTCCCAACATCAAGTTCTCTGAGTGCTACGGCCTTCTGCTCAAACACCTCAAATCAGACGAGGTTCACTGGCTGCACCCGAACCTCACCATAGCAGAGGTGGAGCAGAAATATGAACAGCAACACGTCGAGGCGGAGTGGAGGTGTGTGTGTGTGTGTGTGTGAGTGTGTGTGTCTCACATGGCAGCAAATGTATTGCTCATTTAAAACTTTATCTGCATTAATATATTTTCATTATGCTCATATTGCATCTACGTTTTAGCCATTTTTAGCATTAAATTAAATAAAAGATGGAATCTGTAAGCTTTTTATGTTTTTGAAAGTTTCTGTAACACTTTACAATAAGTTTAAAACAACATTAGTTACATTAAACTAAGAATAATCAATACTTCTACAACATTTATTATTATTAGTTAATGCTACTGCATTTGCTAATGCATTATTAAAATCACAAGTTGTGTAGGTTAACATTACTTAATGCACTGTGAGCTTACATGAACTAACAACGAACAACTGTATTCTTATTAACTAATGTTAACACAGTTATTTTTTAGGTAGCGACCGAATTGCCTCGATACAACCACGTGTCGAAAAACGTCACAAACCCAATTTCGACAGCTAAAGCGGTTAATCTTATTAACATCAGTGAGCCAATAAGACTGCAGTCTGTTTGACCAGAAGTGTGCAAATATGTTATTTATATCATTTACATAACTGCAAGTAATTTCTGTTTACTGGCGCTCTCGGTATCGCGCACGGCGGAGTTCCGCCACACACACGCACACACACGCACACACAAGTGAACCCACTCCCGCTTTCAATAGTAGGCTATTTGTCAGTATTTTACCACAAAAAAGATGAATCATGCGTGTCTCTGTGCTAATGTATGGTGCAGACGCGCGGTTTTGTTTACTAACATACTGACGTTTCTGGTAATATTGACGTCTTGTGTCTCATTAAATGAGGACATAAATACAGAAGGCTGCATGAATAACGTCTCCAGAACTGCTCAGATACAGTAGTTACTTCAAGATCATGTGATCGTTTCATTTGAGTAAATCTGTCGTCATATCATGTACATACAGAACTGGCAAGCCGTTAAAGTAAAAGTTTGGTTTGGACATGGCGGCATTTTTTTTTTTTTTTTACCAACAACGTGACCGTATTCCATATTTTGATATCCTGAATTGAATTCCACTTCCTGTAATTCCAATTAAATTCCAATTCTGTTTCCTTTAATTGTTGTTTAATTCCAATTCCATTTCCTTCCTGAATTGACCCCAACCCTGCAATGAATCTCCTCTATAATAATTATTCATTAATGCTGTTACCTGTTATTAGGTCTTTACTCTCTGGGCAAAGAGTCTCTGCTCGTGGAGCTGGCCATGGAGTTTAAAACATGGGTGGAGGTGGATAGAGAGCGTCTGGAGACATTACGTGTTCTGGAGCTTCCTGATGTTTTCACCACTGACTCTGGCGCGGGCCGCATTCGTGCAGTCTCTCAGTCAATGATTAACGCCTCCAACCTGCTAGCGTGGAATAAAGTGCAGCCTACCATCGCTATATTGCCTACCAGCCGCCCCATGATCTCCTGTCACACTAATGTGTATGTGGTGCCTTACTCAGACCATTCTTCGTACCAGGAGCTGGAGGACTTTGTGTCTGCTCTGCGTCCCATCTCATTGGTTCCCATTGTGGGCAACTGTCTGCCTTATTTTTCTTCTCTTCTAAACCCCTGCAGGAAAAAGCACAAAGAGGTGGTGATTCCAGAGTCGGTCAAGCACTACATGATGACCAATTGTAATATTCAGACCTCCACAAATGGCATTACAAACATGCTTCAAAGAACCTCACGGCCAGAGTCTCGTGGGGTGGTGTTCGAATCGCCAGAGTCAAAAATAAGCCGACTTAATCATGATGATGGAGATTCTGAGACAGATCAAAACTCTGACTGCATTCTTCTAGACATGAGCACAAACTCCTACTCTCGAGAGAACGGCTCACTTGACAAACGTATGAAATCCAGCCAGATTGCATCAGATGCTGTCACAATTGGCAGCAGCCTTCCTTCAGATGACAATGAATCTATTAGTACACTTACTGATGTAAGATCACCTGACCACAGCTCAGTGTACGAATGTGAGCATGACAGTCCAACAAAGTCATCCAAGGAGAAGAGTCCTCAAATGGGCAGCACCAATTCTAGAGACAGGTGCTCCTCACTGGACAGCATCAGTATTCACGACCAAACCTTTGTTACCTCTGTGCTCACACCCACTAAAAAAACACGATCTGTGACCGCTGCCTTGACCTTCACATTACAGCGAGAACAGATCGAGCAGCTGCTCCTTGAGAACTTTATCATACCTGCTGAAGAACTTAAAGGTGAGCAGATGTTGTGGGGAGTTCATGAAGAGTTTCGCCTTAGTCCGGTTGATCATCCTAAACCAGCTGGTGATCCCCTTGAAGCAGCTATAAAGACATTCAAAGCTAAATGTGATTAAGCAAGCACTTGTTTATGTGAAAGTTTTAATTATCATGTATCATTGAAATTTAGATGTCAGCACTATTGTGGTTAAATCTTTGAAATCATTAACACTGTGCCAAGGTCCTAGTCCTTTTCACATTGATTTTCTGCATTTCTTTTGAGCCAAAAACTGATGGTGTTATTGGAGATACTGATGGTATTATGCTCAGAATGTGGATGCTGAGGTTCAACATGTTTTGCATGCATTTGTTATCTTATGTAGCATCACAAAGCACCTTACCGTGTACATTTTATCTTATTAAATGTGTTTCTTGTTCTTCTTTGTCAACATTGTTTTATTTACGTCAGCTTTTTGATTTGATTAAAATTGTATCTAGGTTTAACTTAGAATAAGAATTTTGTGGACCTTCTGAACAATAAACATTTCAGTTTTTGTGTAGAATGACACCCAAATACATCCAAATAACCTTAATTTAATGTGAGAAATGTTTGTCAGAATTAAACAGATGGGCATGAGATCCGGTGCAAACAAAGTCGTGAAACGTAACAGACCAATCTTTTCAAGGTTATTAGCTATTGTTGGTATTTTCAATTTAGCATCAAATTCTTCAGAATATTCTCTTTGAATCATACAGCCTGTGCTAAAAGTAATACTGTGATTAATCTGCCATCTACTTTCTTATTTAAAGTTTTCTTTAGGGCAGTGATTCTCAAATTTCACTTCTGCACCATTCAGACACTGTTAACACTGTTCACAAGTATTCTTAACTTAGTATTCTCCTTTGTGTGTGTGTGTGTGTGTGTGTGTGTGTGTACAGGTTTTTATATCCTCGTGATAGGAATACTAGTAAATTTTGACCTTGTGGGGACATTTGTTAGGTCCCCATGAGGAAACAAGCTTATAAATCACACAGAATTAAGTTTTTTTTAATTCTAAAAATGCAGCAAGTTTCCTGTAAGGGGTAGGTTTAGGTGTAGGGTCAGTGTAGGGCAATACTAAATACAGTCTGTACAGTATAAACACCATTACACCTATGGAGAGTCCCCACAAGGATAGCTGTGTGTGTGTGTGTGTGTGTGTGTGTGTGTGTGTGTGTGTATTTAATCTCTAAAAGTTCCATGAAAAATAGAAGGACTGTTTTAGGCTGTGTAAACTGATCTGGCACTTGGTTTAGCCAGCAGATGGCAGAATAGTCCTCTAAAACAGCCATTTATTGTATATAATAATGTGAAATTAATGCAGTTAAATATACTGAATTCATCTTACTGTCTTTACAGTTGCCTACAAAAAAAGATTGAAATTATATGTGCACAGCATAATTCTATTACATTTTAAATAAACTTAAAATCTAATCTAAATGCTATTTCTGTTTAAATTGAAATTACTGTTTGTAGTAATTAAAGATCCCACTGACAGTCTGATTAGATTAGCAGACATTAGAGAAGCAGGCCTTCTTCATCTGTCAGAAGTTCATTCCTCGCAGATGGGTATATCTAAAATACCTTCAGCCAGTTGCACAAAGAGAAAAGCCACATTCAACTACACTGACGCCTGTGACAGATTCATCCGTTTTATCAGATATTTCTGTTTCCTCGGATAAACATATATACTCCAAGAAAAGACAGCTTATTGATAGTTTTATTTAAACAATTCCTCTGTGCCATCCCCCATTTATCCACAAATATTTGTCCATGTCACTGATACCACTGCCTCTTATTCAGAGAGATATGAATAAAATAAAAGCGGATCAATGTCTAATTTATTTCTATCATACCTCAGATAGAAAAGTCAGAGGTCTGTGATTTAGCTTTCACCAGCTTTTGACAAAACCTGTAATACATATTTAGGTAGCCCAAACACTTCTGTTTGCCATTGTATCCACGTACTGAGGGATTGCGTGTGAGTGATTGGGCATGCTTGCTGCTGTGCGAGGAAATATACGACTAAAGCCAGGCTGTCCTATAGCCGTGATGTTTAATTCACCTCTGGTTTCTGCACACGCTCACTACGCTCATAAAGGATGAATGGTTTGATGCATCAGGGGGACTCTGCATTCCAGATGAGGCCAAATCCACACTAAAACGCTTCAAACTGAGCTGATCCAGCACAGGCATCCTTACATCAGCCTAACATCCTGGATTGACGGCCAACCACTGGCTCAAACACCACAGGGAAACAACAGACTGACTCACCAAAGCCAACGAGAGTGTTATCGGCCTAAATGTGTAATTCAATCAGTCCCTCTGAGAACAACTTAAGAGTAATAGTGAGTGTACTCCATGTTGTGACCGATGGCTGGTGAGTAAGAATAAGGACTGAATTTACATTACTAGCAAGCATGCTTGTTTTCCTTCACTTTTTATAAATGGAGACTCACTCCAGCTCACATTTTTAACATTTGATCAACATATTGGTTGCATGAAGTTGTTACGAACAGAAAACCTCTAGGTTTGAAAGTGACCTCTGGGAAATGTGCTGATCTTGTGACGAGTTTGTCAACCCCTGCAAGCCGATAAAAGCCTTGATCTTTTGAGTCTGTATGGAAGCAAAAGACAAACAGAAACACAACACATTTGCTCATGGTCTACAGAAGGGCAGCAGGACAGATCTATATCGCCTATTAGCCCATGCTGGACATCGCCAGTTAAGGGAGTCAGTCAGGGGCAAGACATTTACAAAAGAGTGTCTTGTTGGGAAAAAACTTGTTGAAATGTCACTGACCCATCCTGCAGGACCGAGATGATATCATCTGGGTGGCGTGGGCATATAATTTTGTATCTTTTATACATTTGAAATGTAGGTCCATCAAAATTAAGCGGTAAAGAAACAGTTCCAGTCCTAAAATATGATTGGTCAAGCAGTGTTTCAGTAACAATACTGGGACTTTTTATTGTCAGTGTCCAGTGTCACTTAATAACAGTAGTTCCATATAACAGTGATACATAATTTTAATATAAAATGAACGTAACTGTAATCCGTTACAGTTGCTGCAAAAATGCATGATTAAATTACAGTACAGTAAATTAAAATGTTATTACAAAGAGGGTAACTTCTGAATATTTTCTGCAAAAAACTAGGATATGTTGAATAATATGAATTCATGATGTCATTTAAATTCATTTTAGTTAAACAATGCTATTCTGACACGTTTGGTTGGTTCTCCTATTTGAATTTGCAGCGTGAAGAACTGTTGATTTTGACCTTTTAATTTGGGCAACACATAAACGAACAGTTGCTTAACATCAATATCAAACCATAACAAGTATCACCACATTTGTGAAAAATATGCGTTTCATTCTTTAATGAATCTTTTAGAACAAATTAGTTGTCTGACAATTCACTGATAGTCAGAACAGCCCTTGTTCATGTGATATTCCTTAAACGTAACTTGTGTTAAACTTTATCAAGGCAAAACTTTGAAAAGCTTGAGCCTGCAGAAACTATTTTTGAGTTTGTGAGATGTAGGGCTAAATGCAGATGGAAATGTGTTTGAGCGCAGGATAGAGCACCATCACCCTGAGCATAACACAGTTCTTCCCTCCCTAAGACAGAGTATTGGTATTGTCAGAATCAGAGCCTCATGTGATTTGAGCCTGGTTCCTGAAGTAGGCCATCCATACAGTGACTTTTACTGGGACGTTTGAGACAAGTTCTGGTGGTGCCGCTGGGGGTTTAAATTAGGCATGGAGCATTTCATCAGCCAGTCGCTACTGCAAAAGCCTTTGATGTCCCCCAGACAGGGTGTCCCTCCCTTTACACCAAGAGCCAAGACAGCTTAATGAGAAAGAAAAGGAGGGAGAGTATGTGTGCTCGGGTATGCAGTTGAGAGACTAGAATAACTTTTTTTGGAAATGCCATTAAAGACCAAAATCAGAGAATTTATTCACTTAACACTTAAGTGTTAAAGCTTAAGACATGCACAAAGCCACTAAATCAGTCCAAAAAAATTCTGTTCTGTTCATGTTGTTTTTCTGAAATGTTTTTGTTTACTATTATTGCACCAATGCAATTATATTTGACCAATTCTAAGTGTCTTTCTGGAGATCAAGCAGACTTTAGAATTCAAAACATTTGGGATAAATAAAATTATTAATGAAAAATAACATTTTGGTCATTAAAGCCCTGATTTGTTTGATGTGTTCTTTAGCAGTCAACAAACTCAATTAATATAATAGCCTACAGTACGTCCCTAAAAATCAATGAGTAAACAAGATTCATCAGAATAAAATCATCAATAATAATAATAAATATAAATCAATTTACGTAAAACTGAGGAAAATTAGGTTATTTCTTGGGTGTCAAACTCTAAGGACACCAAAGTGTATTATATTCAGAAAAAGTGCCAGCTGTTGACAGTTTTATCAGCTTAGTTCATTTTATTTTAGGTTAGCCTGGCATAATTTCATTTATTCTCACAGCACAGAACACCAATCCAATGATTAAGTGAGTCGGCTTATGATGATGCATGAGGTTATTCTGTTTTTCCTCTGAGTAAAGCGAATGTGTTGTGGCAAGTCTGTCAAATCTTCTGAGCAGCAAAACACATTTAACTGCTCACTGCACTTGCAAATGAATCTGTTGTTTGGATAAAATATGACTGAAATGACTATGCGAATTAGATATTGACAAAAACCCCTCATTCGTGCATTTCTGATTGTGAATATGTAGATTTTATTCTCTTTCCACCGTTCTTGGAGATTATTTGGATCAGTTCTGAATACACTGCTAAAGGTGTTGTTATTTCTGTTTTGTTGAATCACAGATGAATGTCAAAACCGCACACAAAAATGTGTAGCCTATTAGGTGCAATGAGACGTGTCTGAGGGTCCGATGTTTTCTAGACTTCTGATGCCCTAGATTTCAGATGACATTTGTGAAAATGTTCCCTGGGTTCTCTATTTCAGGCTCATGCTTTTCAATGGAGTGACTTTTTGTACTGTGTTTTAAAAGCCAGGCTGGCTTACGGCATGTTGACAAAGAGCATTAGTGTTTTCAGCATGTTGATGACCTGAGACCTGTGTACCCTTCAGCCATGTGTCTCATAAAGAGAACGACATTTCCACTGAAATAGAGACAGACAACAGACAAAAGCCTGATAGGCTACTACCAAACAAATCTAGAGACGCTCTCTAATAGCGCTGTTTATCAGCATCTGTGGCATTTTAACATAATTGGAACTATGACTCTATGCCTGCAAAAAAAGCAACATTACTTTTTAGCGACACACGATTCTTTTGGCCCGCACGCGCAACTAAATGAATGACTTTCGGGTCATGTATCAAATATAAAAGTTTGGTTAGTGAAAATTATTATCCTTACGCATTTCTATATTTCTCGGAGATCACAGCGGTTTCTCCTGAACGACGTTGCTTCGCGCGCATAAACAACTTCACGAATACGATGCACGAGCAGATGACTCTCGTGAGGTGGTTCTGTAAATGAATTGTTCAAAGACAAACGAACTCTGGAGTCATTTGAATCACTTTGAGGAGTTGCTTACCTAAGCTATCGGAGAAGCTACTGAATCAACATTACTGAACTGTAAGTCAGTGAATCTTTGCTCGAAGCCGCTCAACTTCAGTAGGCTACTCCTCAGTTTTAATCTAAATGGAATGAAATTGAGAAATACATACTGTACCAATATTAAGAATTAGAAAATAATAATGACTACCAAAAATTAATTGTGATTATATTTTAATGGGTCTAGCCACAACCCCATGAGAGTATCCTAATGTAGGCCTAGATACAGCTCTACTCGGTTCTGTCATGTTTTGGTGTTGAATGTCTCTCCCAGACTGTTTGGGTTATGTTTTGGATCTGTTTTTCCAAAGAACATTGTCCAGATGTTTCTTATCACTATATGGTTGCCAATGGAAGTTTTGCTTTTGCTGGTTCTTCACAGCAATTTATGGAATTAATTGGCATTAGCACTCAATACCAATACGTTAATCTTTGAAAGGACCATCAATCAGTCTGTCACAATTGTGAGTCTCAATCTCTCCTGGTGACATTGAAAAATAGCTTTTGATTTCAAAGGGCTTCACTCATTATAGAGCAGCTGAAGGCCTCAAGAAGCAGGGCGGCAATTTAGCAAATGCATTTTTGCTATAGAGAGAAAACAAATAAACTTTGTATCAGCAATACATCTCCCCCACCATCATTCCTTGCTTCAGTCCAGGTGATGCAGCGGATGTATCAGAAGTGAATCTTATTAAATGCTGCAGGTGTTCTTGAGGAAGGAAACACATCAACCGGCCCCAGGGAGTCAACTGATTGGACGGTGAGTTTTCTTGCCGCTGTTCGGCAATGACAAAAAGACTTTGATTAAAGGACAAGTCTGAACAATACTTGTGGCTTAGTTAAAATTCTACCCATCTCTCAACTTAAGAGTTTACTTTTCTATTTGCATCCCTTTGCAGTCAGTCTATTTTCGCCTAAATAAAATTGACCACACACTAAATAGCAATCGTTTAGCATTTAGCAGTTAGCAAGCAAACATAATGAACAAAGTATAGATCGAAACATCTGCAGTGTCAGCGCCCAAAAAAACTAGCTAATGACATTTAATGGTATTTTACCCTTGGAGGAGAGGAAACTCACCCATGTACATCATCCAAACACTGCGACCAGAGAGACTAGTGACTAATCGCTCAGAATGAATGTGACAAACCCAAAGGAACTAAAGCGAATAGACTTATGTAAATGCACACCTGTCTCTGGAGGGCCCAGCCGTGGCATCTAACATGAATTAATGAGAAAATCTCTCTGCTCCCCCATTAAAGCCTGCTCCGGTTTGTAATAGACTGCAACAGTTTGTAACTGATGGATTATTCATGATGCAGAAACTCATGCATACAAAAAAATCTCTCTCTGATCTTAAACGTTGTCGAACGAAAAACGTCATTGTTTTATTTATTGTCATTTTTAAGGCAATCCATTACAAATTTCACACACCACGGGAATGACAATAGCAATGTTCAATGTTCGGTTTGGAAATAGCGCACCATGCATATCGACTTAGAAAAAGAGAGGCAAAGAAGGAAAAGGAATATAGCAAGGATGGGATGCATCATGCTCTGGATTCAGTTATGAGACGAGCGACAGAGGCTTAACGCAGAGCAACAGGCCAGTTCATCACTGAACCCATTCACCATTTTGACAATCATGCATATCTCACAGAGGGAATGTTGGCACTGGACAAGGGCCACATCTTTACACATAATTTACACTTTTTCTTACTATTACCTCTTAGCAGTGGTTTTATGTACTACTATATGACTTACTGGCTTTATTATAGTGGGATTAAAAAAAAATAGTATTTGCTAAATTTACACCATGCCATAAAATTAACCCAGTAACATTCTCTGGATAGTGATATATATGTGTTTCAGGATGCCTGTGATTTTTTCTTCGGATTTACAAGCCACCTAGCAGCAATGTGTTCATAAATATTGAACAGGATTTTCAAAAGGTTACATTTATGCAAGTAGAAATACAATAGAGAGCCCCTTGAAAATAAATAAATAAATAAATAAATGTGAAACATGAAAAATAATGTTCTTCTCAACAGTAAAAAGACTATTATTTTCTAGTTATTTACCAGTCATTAACATCATCAAGTGAAGAGTAAATAAGCCTTTAAAATCAATGCACCTGTTAACGCTCGCAAACAAACCCTTTCACCCAATGCTCCCTTTGTCAGACTTAATCTTCACCTCCTAATTGATTGATGGATCACTTTATTCTCAGTAACTCCAGGTGCGCTAATAACTCAGAGTAAAAGAAAGGTGCTTTTAAACACATTGTCTTATTATCTGGGAGCAGATTTTTTCAAATTTAACAATCATTGCAAAAGAACATTGTCATTCTTGTTATTAAAAATAACAAATCACATTTTGTAAACATCTGTGCTGACAAAGTTAAAATAAAACTAAAAATAAATGTAAAAAATAATACTGCGGTCATCTTCACAGTTCATAATCTATATTATATTCATACAACAGATTTATAATAACAGATTTGGTTCTAAAACCAAAACGTTGGTACAGCTTGGGACAAATGAGCAAAGATGTTTACCGGACAAGGAGAAAATGTATCAAAACTGTGGGTAAGAACAAGTAGAAACGGCCCTGCTGTCCAAAATAGCAGTTATATACTGATCTGTGATAGTGATTCTTACTGTAACTTTCAAAATGGACCTCATACAAAAGAGGCTGTATATGCTAACCAAGAGTACAACTTAATTTCTGATTTAACTGAATGTCTTTAGCCTAAAATTGAAAAGAAAAACAAAATGCGCTTCCTTATAATACTACTGCATATAAAATACTGTTTCTCATTTATGCTTTCTATCAGCCATTAATGTAAACCTACTGTATGTAAGGCAAGTTTATGAAATTAATCATGTTCGAACCTTCGTCCTGTTAATATGCCAATGCTGATGAATGATTTAAAGCAAGAACATTGAAACAAAATGGCATTATGTTTGCTCTGTGAGTAATGCAATTGCAGCTGCATGCAATGTGTCTTTCATCTTTTGAAAGCAGTGAACTAATTCCTGTCATGGTGAAGAATAGAAAAGTGTTTAAACTCCAGGGAAAATCCCAGGAATGAGAGGGTGAAGGTTCAGCGTGGCTGGACACTGACAGCAGGTGAGTCAGACAGTGCTATGAGAAAAACAGCAGATGCTGCCTCATCTCCAATCATCTTTAGCAGCGAGGCATCTCTCATGTTTCCCCTGATGGCTCGCATGCCTCTGAGGAGCTGCTGTACGATATCAAGATATACCGGAGCATTAAGGAATTGGAGGGGAAAATTAAAGTAAATTGTGTGTTCTTGTGAGCATCTTGTTTGTAATGAATCTGAGACCTCTGATTAGCATTTACAATTTTTACAGCTTTAAGAAAATATTTGTGCTTCTCTTAGACTTTTACATTGGATTAGTCTTAATTTAAGTATGTAAATACATTTAATACAATGTATTAATGCAATGTACAGTTGTTTAACCTGGATTTCATGCTTTAGAATAGAAAATCTTGTCTAGCATAGCTCTAAAAAGCTATAAATGAGAACTGCAATGGGAAATATAACTTTGTACTAAAAAGACATTGCCCAAACCCCATGGAAAAAATAAAACCACCATAACACAAACTATCTACAAATCCTATAAACAGTTCACCAAACAGTTCCCCTGTACAGGGTATAATATTTCAAACGACCACTTATAATTACACTATTTTTTAAAACACACTTTCTAGTGATGCTCTTGCTTGCCTCTGGCAGATACAAGATTTTCCTAATATAACACACAGTCCCCACATGCTGACACACAAGAGCTATAACATTTTTATAGATGTTGAGATGTTAGAGATGTTAAATAAGCAGAAAATTGCATTGGTTGCCCAGATCTTCTTCATACATCCAGCAAAGTCAGACGTATGCATCTGAATGAGACTGATCCAAACTACAAATGTTGGCTAATTTGAGAAATTATAAGGAGGAACCCAACTCACAGACCAATAAGTACAGTTCGTTTCAGTTCCAACTCCAGAACACAGTTTTCAATTTCTCAAGTGTATGAGATCCAAAAACCGGGAACTGAAAGCATCCGCTCTTCTAGACGCCTCACACTGATTCAGTTGTATTGGCTTTGAACGAGATCCAAATTGGAGGTGACATAACATGGCCTGTTTTCTTTCGGCAGGCTGGGAAAACTCATACGGTGGGGGTTGGGCTGAGCCCAGGTGGGCTGTAGTCTGGTGGTGTCTGGTTGGGCTTGATGCCCCTTGACTTCATATATAAAATTAACTGATCCGGGATCTCGGCCAGGACATCTTTGGCAAGCCGTGCCATGCTCAGGACATGGTTTCCCGTCCTATCCATGTAGTCTCTGAAAGGTACAAACTGCAGGCAGAGATAAGATTTTTTTAAAAGTTAGCTACAGTTGTTTAATTTATACCCTGAATCATTTTTATGTTTTTTTCCCCCAAGTCTAGCTAACTGAAATATCCATGTAAACAATGTAAACTGGTTGTCTCACAAAAAATACTCTGGATTCTTTCATTATTTATAGGCTGCACAAGCGTTGTTGTTGTTTGTTAGCTTGAGTTATTTTTTCATGTGTGATGTCGCAGTGTTCTCTGAATCTGAGATGTCTGTAAATGTAGGTCACACAAAGTTATTCCTTAAGAAACTTACCCAAAGAGTGATATTACTCTTCTTAGGCTACATAAATATATTGCTGAGATATTAATATATGGCAATACCAACGAATCAGAACAATTCCTAACCACTTTTCACCACCAAATATTGTGTGTGCAAAAATATAAATTCATACATACATATATATAAATGTATAGAGATATGTACCTGTACAATATCCCTCTCTGCCGGCTTTCCTCTGGAGGATATTCTTACATCGTCGCCGTCCAGTTCAACCATGGCTAAAAAGTGAGATCATCATGTTATATGCCCTCCAGCCAATTAAAAAGCCTTTTACCCCAGCATGACACCAACATTTATCTCTTTGTGGGAATATTATGAAAGGCCAAACACAAATACTAATAGCAGATGGTGGGACATGTTAATTACATTGAACAGCTGTGAGACCTGCGTGTTGGCATCTGCTTATCAGTCCGAAACCTTAAACCTTTCCAATTAGGTGACTTTCATCCAGAAACTCTACTTTATGGGAGTGCAAACTGTGAAGATGCATTTAAGTTTGTAACCTCCCTGTGGGAATACTATTATTAGTTGATAGTTATGAAACAGTTAGAAAATGCTTGGTAAAATACTAAAATAAATAAAAGGTTATGCACTACATTTTCTTCTTATGTTTGTAGTGCATTTAATAAAAGTAAATAAAGAGAAAAGAAACAAAAAAAAAGATATAAAAGACGCAACTAAATAACAATTGTTTAATGTCTTACCATCAAACTCAGCCTGGCCAACTCCAACAATAATGATGGACATGGGTAGTTTTGCCGCCTGAGGAAAAAAAACAGAAGATCAATTCTACTTCATGATAAACAGTTTACATACTCAGCTGTGATCCTTAATGAGATCCAATAAAGTTTAAATACACCATACATTTAATACACAGCTTATGATAGCAGTAACAAAAGAAAAAGGAGCTTTTATTTCCGAACATGGTAAACCAGTCTCTGGGACGTTGACTGTGATGGTTTGAAAAGACTATATTGACACAGCCTGTATTTTTCACATACAGTGATGTGAAAGCTATGCATTATTCAGACCCTCCTGGATCAACATTCTCTTTCCTGTGCTAACCGTCTATGTTCCTGATATGATGCCTGACTGACAGGTCAAATCCCCTTTATCAGAGAAGTAAAGAGTGAGCTAGCTCAGAGGCTGCTTACCATTGACAACGGATAACCAGAAAACCACAGGATATTCAGAGAAACAAAACTCACTTTTCTCCCCAAAGCGACTTCCCGGTGGTTCGAAACAAAAAGTAATTGCATACAATGCCTTACACATGATCCCAGCAGAATAAGGCTAAATTACAAGAAATACATACTTGGGGAAAACATGACTTCTATGAAATGTAATCTGAAGATCTTATAATGAAATATACCTTTAATATATCAAATATTAAAAGAGAGAAATATTAAAGGCTCCTGAGGGTCTGAATTTTGAAAGTACTCCCCCAGAGGGCCCGTGAAAGCCTGTTGAGAGGAATGAATAATTTGTCGGATAAAGCTGGCTGGACACACACCCTCAGTCACACTGATAAGTTTGTGGGCTGTAATGGAGTTAGAATTGGAATTTCACCCGGGGCCACACAAAAACACATCACACAAGATGAAAAAGAGCCACATACACACACGCACACGCACACACACACACACAGCACAAACAACCCCTAAATCAGGGGTGTCAAACACAAGGCCCGCGGGCCGAAAACGGCCCGCAGAGGCGTCCAATCCGGCCCGCAGGACGATTTGGGAAAAAAAATAA
>JAUCMT010000154.1:10243470-10256327 GCA_032357475.1 Enteromius thamalakanensis | reverse complement strand
GTCACACCGCGCATGCGTGAAATGCGTTAAAAAAATTAACGTAATTAACGACAAAAATTAATTACCGCCGTTAACGCATTATTTTTGACAGCCCTGATATATATATATATATAGTACCTTTATACACTTAATATATAAGCAAAGCAGACAAAAATGACTCTATCCACTTTTGTTGTGATGGCGATGGTATTGGTTCCAGGCTGTTTTTTGTCTACCGGTCCATCCCTGTCTGTATGCATTGTGCAGACAGGATATTGAGTGCTTGGTGCCAGTGGGCAAGGATTATAAAAACATATTTATGGGGTTGGAAGTAGGTCAGCATTCCCGGAAATGCTCACGGGGGACAGAGGCGGTCATGTGTTGAAAGAAATAGAGCTGGGAAGTCTAAACAAACACATTTCACACACACTTCATATATTCACCTCTCTATTTCCTGTAGGCCTTTCCTTCTAGTGCTTCTGTCGCAGCCTCTCTCGCTCACTTGTTTGTTTACTGTACTTTCCCTCTCACTCTTGTTTCTCTGTTTTCCTGACTTTTTTCAACAATACCTCTCTCAGCCATGAAATAAGTGCAGATTACTGTGAATAATGTGATGTGACACATTTGCAGCTATAGCCTATAATAAACGCTGTGAATTACTGTGTTCTCCTGTCCGCTGAGCCACATACCCCCTTGCTTGGCTTCAGTTTATTATTAGATTCTCAGTGACTGTTTAAACATGCATATATCTACTGTTATAAGTAGGGCATAAAACGTCTTTGGAGTCATTTATAGATTTGTTAAATATTAAAAACAAATTTGTACACATACATTGCAAACAGCATTCTTGTAATCATTATTTGTCATGTGTTTTCCGCAAAAACTGAAATACCCTTAGATACAATGACTTAAGATGGAAATACTTCAGGTGAACTTTAAATATCTTGCATTTAAAGACTGATATTATCCAAAGATCATACAATCCCTCATCAACAGTGACAATAAAACACATTTATGGATAATTAAAAACAAAAGTGAATTGTGCACAAGTACTTCAAGTAAAGTCTCAAGCAATATATGTGAATACATTTTTACTTAAAAGGTAAAATATGAATTAATGTGAAACTTTGAAGTAGAGACACTGAAGTGGTATGTTCTTGTAAACCAAGACAGAGATACTGATTAAAATACTTTTTTTTTTACAGTGTAGTTGTAGTATATAGAATTTTTGTTTATGAAAACATTTAAACTCAGTTGCTCTTTATTTATATTTAGACAATATATAGCTGCAAGCAGCATGGCCCTCACCATCAGTGCAACCACCACCCCGCTACTGTGCCCAGCTGACACATGCATTTACAGTAACCATTTTTTAACAATATTTATATATAATTTGTGAATTGTATTTAATATTATGTATAAGATAAACTACTACATTATTATTTAAAAGGAATAGTTAATATACATCAGTTACTGTAGCATGAACTAACACATAAACAAATAACAATTTTGTTCATAATTACTTTGTTAACTAATGTTAAAACTATATTATCTACTGTAAGTATAATATTATTTTCAATTATCTATAAGCATTTGTGAAATAATTATATAAAATAATATAAATATACTACTTTAACAATAAAATATTAACGTATTTAATGCATATGTTTCTTATTTTAATGTGTATGTATATGTTTCTTATTCAAATTAAATGTTTCATGTAATTCTGAGGATGTTTTCTGCCTCAAAAACATTGTTAAATTTTGACACGTTCCCAGGGCAAAATCATTTATGGTATCAATATTCCATCAACAGTTTTACATTGATCGTATTTTGTCGTCATTCTGATGAAGTTTGAAGCAAATCGAGTAAAAATAAGATGCTGAATTCAAAGCATCCTGAAAACGACACACTTCCTGCTGCCAGTTGGTGGTGCTATAACTTTGAAACCTAATAGTCACTTCTATGCGATCAGCATCAGACAACGGACACACCCCTGAAGTTTGATCAAAATCAGACAATGTATGCAGACGTTATTAGACTCTTCCTTTTTATCATTTCACACCATAATTTTAACGACTTGTTACAGATAAATTGTTCGAGATGTCAAAAAACTCTTCGCAATTTTGTGCCCCCAATGTCTTGAGATGTTCACCTAGTTTGGTGGCAATGCAGTGGAAATTCTTAGAGGAGTATATCAAATTCAACAGCATGCGTTTTTCAAGCCCTGAATAGCCAACTTCCTGTTGGGCGGAGCCTATAACTTGCTCATTGAAAGTGTTCCAGGGGGCGCCGTAGAGCCACGCCCGGGACACAATCTCTGCAGCGTCCTAATGAGCGCAGATTCCAATGTGTGTGCCAATTTTTGAGTTCTTGAGCAGGTTAGTCCCCAAAAAGCCCAGAGTCAAGGGAAAAAATTTAAATAAAAAAATAATCCTTACAAAAACAATAGTGCCTTTTCCAATTTAACCTACATTTCACTTCAGCTACTTCATCTAGAATATATATAAGAAGCCAATTCGCTGTGAGTGCAAAGATGCAGTCAGAGTGAGAGAGCGCATTTGAGAAACACTTCAAAAGGCTCATTTTTACCAAATCATTTTAAAAAGACCAACAGAATATAGCACAAGAGTGGAATTTCTATAGCGGACTTCAATAAAAATCACTCAAGACATAAAAACGCGTAACGCACGTAAAGTGTTCAGTCACTCAAAGTGCATGAACCCATATCAGTCAGTGCAGAAATGTTACCGTGGGACGGAAGATCCAAAGCATCATGGGTAGAGGGTGAAGAAGAGACAGAGCAGCAGGCAAGATCTTAAAAGGAAGGTGTGGCTGTTTTAATAATGTGACTAAACAGTCGCAAATTCCCTTTAAATCCAGTCTGCTGGGTAACCATAGCAACGGAGACAGGTGAATCCCATTAGGTGCAGAGAGGACCTCCAGAAGATCCCAAAAGCACCTTAACTCTTCTTAGGCTTTGCCTGGGGGGCACTTGTGATGCAGTGTTCCACCAGAATATGATGATGTAAACAGTTTTTGAGAACAGTAGGCGAGAGAGAGAGAGAGAGAGAGAGAAAGGTCAAGGATAACTCACATTGACGATGGCTTCTTTAGTCTGAGCCATATCCGATATCACACCGTCTGTGATGATGAGAAGCACAAAGTACTGCGAGCCGTCTTGAACTGCTGCAGCATACCTGGCACACACAATATCACATTTTCACATTAACATACATATGCAGAAACAGCCACGATCACCCAAATGAACCATAGCCCAAATATGAAAATCTCTTCATGCTGGTGCCGTTGATTGTTTGTTTTAACACGGCAGATGAATAATGAAAGTATGAGCATCCTCTTGAACACTTGAACACTTAGTATTCAGGGCTGAACCTCATGTATACATATATTTGCTCTGGGATGTCCCTGTGCTATTGACACAGCTCTTCTGCCTTCATCGAAATCCCATAATGCTCTTTTGATGTAAAATATTTTACAGAGGCTATGACAGGAGATCTGGTCTCTCGGAGGTCTGCACACGGTCACAGCAACATGAAAGAAATACTTTATGCTTGTTAATTCTGACAATACGTACAATCACATTAGCTACAGTGTTCATGAGTACAGAAGCTTGTGTCTGAATGCCAAACAGAAGTGTGGCTTTTTGTAATTATATTTTATTCCTCAACTGTGACTTTTTTATGCATAATTGCAACTTTATAGCTCACAAGTGTCACTTTGTTGCACATAATTGTGACTTTATTACTCACAGTAGTGACTGTCATAATTGCAATATCTCAAATGTGACTTCTTTTTACAGTTAAAAGTATTTCTCACAATTTAAAAAAGTTATTTTACATAATTGTGAATTGCTTGTGATTGTCTCTGTTTCACATAATTGTGATTTTTTTGTATTTCACAGTTGTACGTTTGTCATTGCAATTTTTCATTGTGACTTTCTCTTAGTTGTGTGATCATTATTTTAGTTATGACGTTTTCCTCATAATTTCAAAACACTTTTCTCATAATGGTGATTTTACATCTCAACATTCTATTTAATTCCTATATATAATTTCCTAAAAAAATTGCAACATTATATATCTCACAATTGTGACTTTTCAAAGTTGTTATTTTTTATGTAAAAACTTTGCTTGACTGAGCAAAGAATAATTTTATAAGGACCATTTTATATTCATTTGAGTGTAGACATCAATATCAGTAGTTCTTCGACTGGATTACACAGGATAAGTTTTCAGATCCTTTGAGCGAAAGCTGTTGCATTTTTCTTACCTTGCTACATGGTTGATGACAGGAGCAAAATTGGTGGGTCCGTAGAGCTGGACAGTCTTCAGACTCTCATGGTAAGCCTCAAGGATGCCCTCCATCCCGTTGCAGTATGGGTTATCCACATTACCATTCTTCAAAGAGAACATCAGAGATCAATCAATACAGTCAAAGTCAAACCAGTATACAAGATTTACATATCAGTCATCATTCATTTTTATATAAAAATCTAGAGTACAGAGTATTCATTTGGATGTCTATAAGACAAAATTTGCCCCACATCAGTGAATTAATCTGCAAATCAATTGATTTCAATGGCGCTGGTTGTCTCAAGGACATAAAAAGGAAGTCGCAACCAAAAATCGATTCTTTCTGCATATTAAAAACCAATTTTGCACATTCATATTCGTCAAACGTACCATTTCTCTAGTGTGTCGCCCTTAGGGATCTCTGAATCTGTTCAGTGTTTTATGATTCATCATTAGATAATTATTCATGCTCTAAGGACAGTGACACTTGAAAAGTGAAGTAGCAAGAATATAAATGATAATCATGATCCTAAGTTCTAGCACAGCGAGAAAGAAGTGGAAGGAGAAGAGCTGAAAAAAAAAAAAAAAAGAGTAGAATAAAAGAGAAAGAGCGAGCAAAAACTAATTAAGAGACTCAAAACACTCAACGAAATGAGGGTTTGGCACACACGCATCATCAATGCTTGGGTGACGTTAATGAGCAGGAGTGTCAGTAGAGCCTTATTTACACATTACGCACAGATGTAACCGAGCATTACTAATTACAATATCATCAACATATGTGCAAACAACTACATACGTATTTAACACAACCATACATACCCTCACACTTTAAATTTCACAAATCAACATTATTCAGAGCGAGTGAAAAACTCGGCACGCATGTAGGATTCCTACAGAAATGACTCTGGATATGCGCCAGCTAGCTGTGAAATACACATAATCGGTCATATCTAGGAAACAGGTACCAGGGGAAATTCATGGGAAACCCGGCCATCAGGAGGAAGTTTGGCTCCAAAGCCCAATGCTGGAAACATCTTATCGCTGTCATAGTCCTGAATGATCTCACCCACGGCCTTCAATGCCATGGCATACGCGTTCATCTGATAGGGGTTCATGTAATGCAGAGAGGTAGACTGAGAAGGGTTCCCTAGAATTTAAAGAGAGAGACAAATCATAAATTAAAGAAAAATCAACACAGCATAGAGAATAAATCCAATCCAGCATAGAGAAAAAAACGTTCCTTACCATTGGATGCAGTGAAATCAATGGCCACTGTGAAATGGATCTGAGTGCTAGAGAGAGAAAACGAGTGAAGGTAAGAATATCAAATGAAAGCATTTCAATATAAGCCAACATTTTCACACATTACAGATGTGAGAACCTGATGGTGAGGCTCAACAAAGGTGACGGATCCTGATGCACCCCAAACTGTGGCACACATCACATTTCCAGCTTCAAAACACTCCAATGTTTCCACTCCCGCTGCTCGAGAGGTTGGTGTAATTACCATCCCCAGCCCTGCACTGTGTCGTCTCTCTCACCTGACAGGCAGACAGCCAACCTCCCGCTCAGCAGCCAGACGTTCCTCACAATCAACTCTGCCTGGTGGGCAGATCCAACATCTGTGTAAACCCACTTCTTTTTCCTCATTTTTTTTTTTAATTAGGGGAACAGTCAAACTGGTCTCAGAACAGCAGTCGAGGAAGACTTCCACATACAAAACCGCCAAACATCACAGATTTGCTCACAATTCTGTTTCTATACTGAAACCAGTGGGAACTCCAGCTTAGTCCTGGATTACTGATTCTTATCATGCAGAGAGACTGGCTGGAGGACAGTACATTCACTAGACACCGTATGGAGCCAGTGATTACCCACTGATACTGATAGCTAGAGTTCAATGGGCATCAGAGCACAGTGCAGGGACAAGTCTTTTAAATAACAGCCCTTTGAAATAAAATTTCATTCAAGCAATCCAAAGAAGAAATGCTATAATGTATACAATGTATTATTTACTATGGAGTCCAAAACCTAATATTTTAACAAATTTAATGAATGTTTTTTTTTGTTTGTTTTTTTAATTAAAATGTACACTTTCAAATTATAATAAAAATGTTATATATACATATACATATATATGTACATATATATATATATATATATATATATATATATATATATATAAATACACACACATAAAAATATAATTTTTTCCACTATTTTAGATATTTCCAGGTTGAAGTAAAATTGTATTTAAATTACAGTAAAGCAATGTTTCTGCAATAATGAATAAATAAACAAATAAATGAAAATGTCCCAGTTCTATTTCCCTAAACCTTTCCTAAGACCTCCACTATAATATCTCATACAGATAAAACAGCCTGCAATTGTACAATTAAAAAATGAAAAAATAAACATGTAAGCATAGATAGTTATAATTTGTTTTTATAAAAATCTGTAACAGATTGGCTTTTTTAATTTATAAAACATCTAATTGGATAACCAACATTTTTGTTTAGTTGGCTTTTGTTTATCTCTTTATGTCCCTTTAAATTAACAGAAAGCACTGAGCCCAGAAAACAAATGGCTAATCTGAACACCTGCACAGCGGAGCTGATTATACAGGAACAAACAAGTTTTTCTGCTGCTGATGGGAGTACAGAACACTTGTTCAGATAACCTCTGAAGCACTGAAAAATATCATAATGACATCTAATATCGGAGTCTCAATGGCTTTTCCTTTTCAGCATGAACTCTGTGCTCTCGGTGCAAATGAGAAATGAGCTCTGGACGAGGATGTCGGAAACCGTGGAATATGAAGTCAGTGAATATTTATGAAACATTTGCACACACACGAGGAAATCATGCATCTCTAATGCGAGTGGGTAAAACACAAAAACAAAACAGGGGAAAAACATTTTAAAGAAGGCTTCTAATCATCATGTGTCTACAGCTGTCATTCACACACAACCCCTGCAGCGAGATGTTTTCCTGAGCGCCGATTCTTCAGTGATGGGTCAGCAGAGAGTAATTACGTATTTTAAACATCCACTGTACATCCGCAAACATGACCACACATCTGTTAATGAGTGATTCGGGCCAAATCATATTCATATGCAACACAAGGGTATTGTGTTTATGCAAAGACGTTGGGAAAGGACCAAAAAAACTGAATCCTTTTTACCAGCCATTATTATTATTATTTAACTCAGCACAATATAAATAGGAAGGTGGCGCAGGGGTTGGTGGGGGGTGCAGCACAATGATGATTAACAAACTCTGTTTATGCTCTTTTATCTTCATTCTTTTTTTTTCAGTCCATCTCAAGCTTTTTTTTTTTTTTTTTTGATTATCACCGATATCTCCAGGCACAAAGCCGAGGCTGGTGCATTAATCTGCATTATACCGGGAACCTCAACAGCTCCTTTGGTGGAGACAAGAAACCTCCGAGAGCTTTTGGACCGGAGCCTTTATATGAAGAACATTTATCTTCATGCTGGTATTCTGAATGTCATCTATAGGAGTGAAAAAAAACAGCTAGAACAGAATGATATAGAATGATGGGATTGTGACTGTCACATTAGCAATGGTGCAGACAGATGCGTTATACATTCACCATAAATTAACACTTTTGATCCAATCACTGCAAAAGGCACTGACAGATTTTTTGATATAAATATATTTTGTCGATGTACTAATGTGTAACTTGATCCAGGAACACACACACATCTCTGCAATGCAGTAGTTTTGTATTTCCTCGCTCTATATGGTTATGAGCGTCTGGTGTCTCTCTAAGCTAGATTCCCCTCATGAGTTCTTCAATGACATTTTACACAATGTCTCACTCAGACCCAGGATGAAGTGCAATCTTATGAGTTCAAGAGACCTCTAAAGATCGAATCACCTATAAAACGTGCTTTACTATCAGTTGGGAAAAAAATAAGGAAGAACAAAAGCATCACATTTCCATGAAAAGGTACTTGTGTTTCTTTCTACTGTATCTCCCACTGGAAATAAATCACAAATCGAATCTTAATGATTTCACCTACAGTAGATAGCAATGAAAAATAGGTTTTACTCCTATGAAAAAGTCATATACTCACATGTGTCCTTTAGGGTTTCTTTAGAGATCTCAACAATATTACAAAATATGTTCAAATAGGCTCAAAAAAGTCTTTCACGACTACATAATCTGCTATACTACTATAAATTAGAATCTATTTTATTTCTACTGTGTCAACAATCATCTAATTTGTGTCTAGTTTGTTTCTAGTTTCTAGTAAAAATCTGTCTAATGAGACTTTGCTTTCTGTTGAAGAGAATATTTTTCTATTGATATATGTGGTGCTTAAAGTAAATGTGATTAACTAGTCTAGACAGAAGTTCGTCCATACCGTCCGATTCTTTTTAAAACATGATTAAACATTTAATAAGGTCCTTTGAAAAGGGTTTAAATTTTACATTAACTCTGAGAGCCACCTTTATGACCTGCGCTATAATTAACACTTCTCTCTTAAGGCATGATTCTTTCACTCATTCGCAACAGTAAAAAGAGGATTCATCTCACTCTCTGAGCCAGGATAGGATGATTTGAGAATGAAAAAGGGTTATATATAGTGCTCTTAGTAAAGAGGAAAGTGAATGAAATGTGTAGCAATGGGAAATCCATACAAAGGTCTGCTTTCGGCATCAATATTAAATGTCAGAGTCTGATGGAGAAAAATAACAAAGGTGAAACCCTGACAGAAAGCAGTTTGAGTGTGGACAGCCTGATCTGACTCGGTGTGAACTGAACGTGTCACACAGGGTGATGTCAGAGCGATATAGATTTACTCCAGTGTGAAAGGTCAGCCACGTCTTTGGATAGTCACAGATCATGGACTATTTACGCTCTCGCTTGCTTTATTACTCTGCTTCTCTGTTTTTTTTATATTTTTAGGCTTTTGCCACATTTATTTTAAACCCAACACTCTCAGGTACAAAAATCTGCCTTTAAAAAAAACACCTCTGTGCCTTATTTACCCCTAAAGCATACATATCCACTTACCACATAAGCATACATACATATGCGAGGATTAACTATTTTTTATCAATGTTTGCCAACAAGCAGCTGAACAATTGTGCACCACAGCACAAGATATTAATCGAAAAACTGTAAAACAGCAATTGAATAAGTCACCCAGACAACAACCCCAAAGTCAGGTCGAGAGTCTTTTCACTCCCTCACTGAATCTCTTAAACAGCACAGCCTGACTGACAGAGTGAGAGATACTGGGTGATATCACACACTAGTATCTTTAGGTGTGGGACAGAAACCATGGCAGGAACTTATCAATATTGGATCACAAAGGGGTGGAGAGAACAGAATATTTAAACCATTAAGCATTGTTATCAGATTAATTGCATGCTGTTGTAGTCACACATTACAGCTGATAAAACAGGGGAGTTTGATTTTAAATTGACTGTTGAATCTTACCCATGAACCATCCAGAACAGCAGAGTCGGGAATTACTAACCCGACAGTTTCTTTAAACAACTACTACTTAATATAACGTATGACGATTGCCCCAGTAGCCACAATAACATCACAATAACTATCTAGAACTAATTTAACAAAGCGATATGGCCAGATTTACTAAACAGGGCAAATTAGTACTAGAGTCCAATTCTATAAAGGCGCAGATGGGAGGGGAACATTCTGCAGGCAATTTACTAACAATGCACACATTAAAGATGTACCAAGAACAGGGCAAATTACCACTTGCTTTTGGGTGTGCTTCTTTGGAGGGAAGTTAAATTATGGCTCAATAAACTGCCATAAACATTAGTAAATCGCATTGCATGATTCAATACTCTCCTCCCATAAATTTTGCTTCTGAAAGGGAAACTTTTCAGTGCTAATTCTTCACTGCATGTCCTTAGTGAATCTTGGGAGTAATATTTTTTTAACGCCAAATGACAGTTTGAGCTGATGCAAGCTGTTAGTAAATCTGGCCCTTAGAAACATCCTGGCAAACGCTTAATAAAAACAATGTCTGTTTCTTTGCAAACAGAAAAAAATATATTTTATATTTCACAAATCATATCACTTTATTTAATATAAATGGATGTATAAACCAGCATTTAAAATGTTGGCATTGGTAGAAGGCTTGTTCTCAACAAGGTTGCAATTATTTGATCAAAAGTATAATAAAATCAATATTATTTAGAAAAAAAAATATCAATGAAAGCAGCTGTTTTTTATATATATATATATATAAAGGAAATATAATTTATTGCTGTGATAGAAAGGCTGAATTATCAGCAGCCAATTATCAGTGTCTTATAAACATTCAGAAATCATTCTGATATTCTAAGATCTAAAAATATACAAATATAACAATAATAATATAAAATACTAAAAACACTATTGTTTTTTAAATCAATTTAATGCATTACTGCAGAATAATTTCTAATTCAAAAAATTCTTACAGAGCTCAAACATTTCGAAAGTAGTGCACTTATGGTTAATATTCCAATAGTGTTTATTAATATTTAACAGTGCAAATAATTCCACAAACAGGATAAACCACTAGCTTTAGAAAATGATCAGATGGAGGCATTATAATCGGCAGGATTCGGACATGCTCTGATGCCTTTCTACCTCCAGATACTGCCTGTCAGTGAAGCATTTTTCAGGTTTAAGAAGTAGGCTTTATGTCAGAGATAACAGACACAGAGGGCCAGCAGCTCATACTTGCTAATGCCAGACATATCAATGGATCAGACCAAAGTATAAGGTGGACAGCTCTGAGAAGTTTTCCACACAACTGGCAACCGTGCACAAGGCCAGCCTTTCATCAGTGTAAACTGAAAAGGACCTGGCAACCCCTGAATGCTGATTACAGTAACTACTAGAATAGCCGTGTTTGTTGTTCTAGTTTAACATTTAAGGGGTTATTCGGGTCTTGTTTACTGGAGTTCTTTCCCAAAGCTGTTTGATGAGCTTTTTGACGCCATTACTGTGATAACATCCTGATGGCTTCAGCAAGTTTCTGACCTTTACATCCGCTGAGAATGTTTACAAAAATTGCACGTTGTGACACTGCGATTTCAGAGGCATTTTAGAAAAAAAGTCTAAATACAGTACACACGCTTACATGAAGGTGTTTGTGTGTATTTTCATCCGTACCCTGCTTTGATGTAGTCCAGGAATGTGTGTTCGGCCTCCACCGAGAACGAAAGCAGTGTCACCTGGGTAATTGAGCAACAAAGAACAGACGTTACACCAGCATATGAGCACAAACCACATCTGCCACGAAACAATCCACCGCGGCATTATGCAAAGACTCTTCTCTCAGCTGTCAGCGCCACACAGTCTTTTTCATTAGTACTGTCATTAGACAACCAGAATCATTCCATGTTGGGAGGAAGACAGGTGATGGACTATTCATTTGAGTTTTGATTACAATCTCAAAGCCAATTCATGGCAGTCAATGCGGAGAGTCTTTGTGGATCATCAATCACTGTTATCCACCCGGACCTTCAATATTACTTCCTCACTGCTCACCTTATCAGAGTATGAAACAGAAAACACTAACCAGTCAGGGGAGAATACATCTGGACAAAATGAATCTATGCAAGAATGCAATGCATAAAACTTTTTGTTCAGTGTTTTTGTCTAGTTTTCAAGTAAACAATTATGAAATATCCTCATAACCGAATAAAATTTACTGGAGATGCAAAATTGTGCTGTCATTGTTAACTAAAATTGAAATAGACAATTCTGAAATGAAACTGATATATATCAGTCAGAGGTTTGGAAACAGTAAGATATTTAATATTTTTTAAAGATGTTTCTTATGTTCATCAATGCTGCATTTATTTGATTAAACATACAGGCAAAAAATTGTGATATATTGTGATGCAATGTAAAATAAAAATGTTCTATTTTAATATACATTAAAATCTAATTTATTTGCTGAATTGTCAGCATCATTAATCCAAGACTTCAGTGTCACATCATCCTTCAGAAATTATTTTAATATGCTGATTTATTATCAGTGCTGGAAACTGTTGTGCTGCTTAGTGTTTTTTTGGAACCTGTGTTATTTTTTGTGTATTTTGAAGAAATAAAATGTTAAAAAGAAGAGCATTTACTTTAAATAGAAATCCTTTCTAACAATAGGCTATACACTAAAATTAAAAAGTTTGTGGTCAGTAATTTTTTTTTATTTTTTTATTTTAGAAATTAAAAGTTGTATTCAGCTAGGATGTGTAAATTTGATAAGAAGTGTTGGAAAATATTTATATTGCTGGAAATATATTTAATATATATATATATATACTTTAGAACTTTTTATTTATCAAAGAATCCTGAAAAAAGTATTGCAGTTTCCAAAAAAATATGTTCCACCTCAACTTTGCCAACATTGATAATTCAGCAAATTAGAATTTCTGAAGGATTAAACTGGAGTAATGGAGTAAGGAGTAAAAGAAATTCTGCTTTGCATCACAGAAATAAATTATATTTTAAAGTATATTAATATAGAAACCCACTATTTTAAATGGTAAAAATAT
>JAUCMT010000154.1:10220977-10233091 GCA_032357475.1 Enteromius thamalakanensis | reverse complement strand
TTGATCGTTTCTTGGAAAGTTGCATTCAGTTTTATAAAGTTTCGTCCATTTTTATTGGCACAGAAATTATTCCATAATATAAAAGCATATAAAAAGAAACTTTTTTCTTTTTTTTTTGCAATAAACCATATTTTAAATTATATATATTAAATTGAACGCTTAAATTATGAATTAAATATTTAAAAATTTAGTTCTGCAGTAAAAACTACATGTTCTGATTATCTTCATCATACCGCATGTTTACATAACCAGACCATGCCTATTAATTAGTATTTTATTGCTTATGATTTTGCCAAGCCATAATTCCTATTTAAGTATCCTCTCATCATATCCATTTAGTAATACTATGTAATACTACATGTATATCAGATCCTTTGGTCCAACTGCAATCAAGACTAACATCAGAGCAGGAGAAAATCAATGCAGGTCTAACAAAACATGCTATGATCACACAGGTCTTAGAAAGGGACTTCTAAGGAGAAGACGTCATCTCTCCTGAATTAGTTCAGAGAGGTTACACAATGCATGTCTCACTTAGATTTTTTAAAAGCAATTTTAAGATTATTTTAACTTGAGCTGAGACACCAGTTGCTGCAGCATTCCATTGTGCATTTATTCCTTGAACCTTGATACCTACTCCAATAAGATCTGGTCATACCATCTGAAAGGATTCAGAAGAAAGAGAGACAAACAAAGCCTACATTGTGTGTTAAATCTCTAACAGTGCCCAGTGCAGCAGCAATCTTCACTGAGAACGCTCTGTAATTTTTCAGTCGCTGCTTCATCAAGCCTATGTCCTGGTCTTTATTTAGTTAAGCAGAATAATATAAATGGCCAGTGTTAATAATTCATGTTGGAAGTATTAAATAATGATGCAAAGATGTGACTACAAATACCTTGGCTTCTGTTAATCCATTATTTATGATTTAATAACATTTAGTCAGTAAGACAGAAATAAAAGTATTTAAATGTGGCTTTCATGTTCAAATGTTATTACCCTTTGGTCTGGTGAAACAACATATAGGCACAATCCAGTTCAATTCTCTGGAATAATGTATTTGGCTGCTAGGCACTGAATGGTCTGATCTCAAGAGAATAACAGTCAGCTTTCTTATCAAAGTGAACCATTTCGGTAAAGGTTTTCACTGCTGAATAGTTGCAAGCATTTCGAAGGGAAAAGGGGTTGAAAAAAAAAAATAATTCTGAGTAAAACTACTCTTTAGAGGATAAAGTAAAACTGCTGACTTACCCGACAGTTTCCGAGTTCCTCTGCAGTGAGAATAATGGTACCACAATTCTTCCCAGGGATGCCACTGAAAAAATAACACATACGGTGCATTAGTGCACACAATTTTAAGTTATTGAGAACAGCAGGAATAGTGTTATGAAATGATGATCTGATTCTCATGTAATCACAGAATATACAGTATCAGAATAGTAATAGCAGAACTGCTATTTTTAAGAAAAATAGGCAAAATATCTAAAGTTTCTTAAATCTTCTTAAATTATTAGTTTTAAAATAAATTCAAAATTAAGTGATACTGGGGAGCTGGAGATCACAGTAATGTTGTGTGCTGACAAAAACTGTATATTTCAGTTCAGATCATTGCTTTGCCCTGAATACACCCTGTGCAGTCGACAAACAGCAACCATCAAGTGTTAAAATAAACCTCTGCCTCAGGATGTGTTAGGGATGTTGTAAAGCTGGAATCTTTGGCTGATTCACACTAGTTTATCTCTATCAATCACACAAGATCCTAAGTTTAGGCATCAGCTCATACACAATCAAGTATAGAGGATTTTATGCTGACCCCTCTATGCACGAAGAAAATGCATCCTCTGTGTCTTCAGAGTTACTGCCAACTAAATATGAAGAGGTAAAAATCCATTAAAGTGCTCAGCTCAGGTGCAGAAATGTCTCTCAGTTCATCTCCATGTTTTGTACTGCTACAAAGACGAAGTGAAATTCTGGTCAAAAAAAATGTGTGTTGTAAAAGGATGCAACTTCCTTTAAAATGAATTCTTATGACAGTTCAACAATGTCACATGACAGTACGCACATAATGTTTTTATGGTTTTCAGAGTAGTCTCTCACCCAGGTTGCTTTTATTTGACCATACAGAAAGCAAACAGCAAAACTGTGAATTGCATTTATAATTTCAAATAACTTGTCTATTTGAAAACATTTTTTTGCAGTTGTCTGGCAAAGATGAATAATCAGCAGTCGTTACACCAGTCTTCAGCGTCTCATGAACCTTCAGAAATCATTCCAGTTAAACTGATTTGGTGCTCAAAAAATATTTCTTACTGTCGTAACTGATGAAGATGTTTGTGCTGCTAAATATGCTTGTGAAAACTGACTACAACTGAATACAAAGTTCAAGAGAACAGCATTTATTTGAAATAGAATATTTGTAACATTATACATGTCTTTATTGTAAACATTTATGCGTCCTTTCTGAATAAAAAATATTAAATTATGCTATGACTTATTCTTCAGTTGCTTCGAGGTGTAAGGGCTAGCGGAACACTTTCACAGACAATAAAAAGCAGCCCAGTTCCACTCGAGTCACTGAAAGGATGTAAAAATGAACTTTTCTGCCTTTATAGGAGAAACTTCTGTAAAAAAAAAAAAAAATACACTTAGTGAATAATTCAGGTACACAATGGATTTCAGTCCAGTTTCCCCATTAACCTTCTGAAGATGCCGGATCACCAAAATTGTTTTGTACCGCTCAGTCTCACCTCCAACATGTATGTTAGAAAGGTCAGTGTTTGCTGCTGCTCATGTTTTTTCCTCAGGTATTATATAAGACTGATGAAACCTTGTTTTAGAAACTAATTCTTCATTAAAGAAAAAAACCTTTTTGCTATTAGGCGTTCTCCAGCGACTTTTCTGAAGCGTCTGAACAAATTACCCTTGAATCAATGACAGAGTTGCAAGATATTGAGTCAAACAAATTCTTTGATCCAATTCTTGAACATGAAACAAGTAAACCGGGTTAACCAATGGAGTTCAGCTCATTTTCTAAGGTCAAAGTGCTCTCAAAGACAGGCTTCCAAGAAGACGAAAGCTAACAACTGACAGCAATATTAAAACATGTTCCTCTGTAATTGCAAATACATGAAAAACTGACAATTGTTCACTGCAACAGGAGAATAAAAATGATGAAACTGTTTGAAACGTAACGGTGTCTCCTATTACAAACTCCACTGGTGTCGCCTTTTGTTTATTTGAAAAGTGGCTTTTATAAGGATGCATCATTCACTTTGTATGGTGTTTGCTTATAAATGTGTCTTGCCAGGTGTGGACACAACCGCCCTACAATTATAAAAATCCATTAATTAATTTTTTCAATCCTCCAAAAAACATAAACATTCTAAATTATCAAGCCAGTTTGATTTTAGCTATAGCGAAAACGTCTCATAAGCAATGTAGGTGTTTGTAGTTAGATCTAAAAGTGAAAATGAGATTAGTTTTGCTTTGATGTTAAAGCAACTACAAATACACAAAAAATGGAGAGAGCAGTAACTCATTTAAAGAGACATGCACTGGAACGGCTCACTGTGAATAGAGCTATATGTGTAAGGTTTAAAATCAATCATTAGGAATTTTTACAAAAGTATTTCGCAGACTTTTTTTGAAGAATCAGACCAACTTGTGGAAAACGGGCATCCGATGTCTCCATTAACACTGTGTGCTAGCTGTGCTATGCAGAAGAGCAAAATCAATGGAACTCACACCTCTCCCTGCTGCATTCCCAATTGATTAGCGTCTGACCAAACCTTCAGCTGACATTGAACACAGCATGCTGTTATTCGTATTTATGCAAACTCACCAGAGTTTAATTTTCCTTTCATCTAGTTTAAATTGAAAAAGCTATAAAAAAAAATATTAAAATTGAAGTAGTGCTATTGAGGCAATATCATGGCATGGAACCAAGCCAAATAATTTAAACTTGTTAGGGTTCACACTGGCAGAAAATTAAGATTTCTCAGCCTCTAAATGTAATGTGGAAAATAAGAATACAGACCCAGTCAGTTCAGATTGACTTCTCTCATGGGAGGCGAGCGTTAATGGTTAAGAGTTTTTGATAGAAAAAGACAACTACATATAAACACACTCACACATATATACTGTATGTACAGTAAACATTAATACTGTGAAACATTACTACAAATTAAAAAAGACTTTTCTTTTTCTTTTAGTTTTTAAAACAGTTGTGCAGTTTTATGAAAGCCATGATCCATTTTTTTAAATTTCTATGTGGACAGCTTTGTTTTGAATTCGTTCAATGTCTTTCCTGTCACTTTTAATCACTTTAATGCATTCTTTCTGAATAAAAATAAAATACTAAGCCCAAACTTTTGACTAACTAGGATCTCCACTAACTCTTAGCTATGAAAGAGACTACTGAAAAGTTAACTTTTTAAACAATACACAACAGCACAAAAAATAATTCATTTTTATTCATATTTAGCATGCAATAATTAAGCATACATTAGACACAAACTGATTTGACTATTGGCAGATTTTGTTGGCATTTACAGAATTGCACCTGCCAAGGGAAAGCTCAATAATGTTGACATAAGCAATAACAATGATCTAGCGCGCACACCAGCATGAGGAAAGAGATCAAGGCGCCTTTTTGCATATAGCCGAGAGCTTGATATCAACTTTCTAACCTTTAACTGAAGCCAACGGAGATTCAGAGGATCAATGATACTGTCCCAAATCCGCCATTCAAAGCCAAATGACTTATAAGTCAACATCACACAGCCCGACCTGTTCACTATGATCAAACAGTCCTTTAACAAAGTATGCGCACCAAGCCCTGTCCTTAAGGAACAGGGGGAATATTTTTACATACTGATCACAGATGAAAGAAAGTCGGCCGAGGGAGAAAAGTTAGTTGGTATTACGTCGAATATTTTCCGACTTTGTCGCAGCCTTTTCTTCCTCCTGGCATTCGTAGCTGCTCAGCATCTCATTCCACTCGGGCAGGCCTGATTTGATCAATTCATGTGAGAAGAGGAGGTGATTTATGGAGCTACTCATCAGCCTAACAAATTGCTCGCTACTTGTGGCTTGTGAGGTAATTCTACATACTATATCAGAAGCTATTTATTAAAGTGTTGACAAAGAGTCCAGGGTTTACAATGAAGGGTGATTTCTCTTCATATCCGTCCTCTAATGAGTCAGGGAACATTGTATATTGTACCAAAGAATAAAATAAACTGCTTTGCAATTAAACGTGATGTCCTGTTTCGTCTTAAACCTGCCAGAAAGCCCTCTGGGTAATCGAAAATGCTTAAATGTCGTCCCCACATGACTGAGGAAGATGTATAACAGCATTTAATGCTAGCCAGCATTATCATTCGACACAGCAGGTAGTGAAATTCGTGGAGATGTTTGCACATTTCATCATTAGGATGAAGAATTATGTTGGTATTTAAGCAGACAATAGCTTGACAGGTGAGAGCAGGGAAAAGAAATGGAGGAGATTCAGTGAAGGAGAGAAACAAACATGCCTGGCGTACAATGGTACTCATCAGGCATTACAGTGAGTGTCCTCCATAGCATGGGTTTTCAAACATGTGTTGCACAATAGAGTTGAAATATATAAGATTGAACATGCAAAAGAAAATAGAGTGAGAGAAAACAGAGGCAGATTAAATTATTCATGTGTCTCTGAGTATGTGAGCGTGTATGTAACCAGAGTACCTGAAATAAACAGCCCTGTTTGAGAGTGATAAGATGTGCATTCACAGACCATTGGGCTGTTAGGAACATTTACATCCATCTGTCTAACAAAGAGATTACGCGAATAAGTTTATCCAGACTCATTTCATGTGAAACTAAGACAAACGGAGCGGGGGGTGAAATATGACGGATCGCTGGTTCACTTCGGCGAGCGTGTCGAAGTCAAGCTGCATTACATAAAGCTCCAGAACTCCACAAGGCGTTCGAATGAGATTATAACTTAAATCCAATTGCTTTATATACTTAGACGGGCATCCATAATCCTTAAATACACCCGATTTAAGATTGGTGCACCGTTCTCCACCACTTGTGGATTTTAAAGGCCTAAACACAGCACCAGAGAAACACCTGCAAAATGGCTTCGACCAAAGAAAATTGTAGCTCTGCACATACAATCCATAATTGATATGAAATCTCCAGGCTAACCGACCATGTCCTTTCCATAATGAAGACTCATTTTCAGCATCCAGAGCTACTTAAGACGCATCGCAGTCCAACAGGCTTCAAATCAACTATTATTGTTTATCGTGTGAGGATACAAGCATGTCTGCAATTAAACGTGATTCATAAAATTAATCTTGGATGTGGCACTCGATTCAACACAATGACGAAGCACAGAGCCTACCTCTGCTAAACGTAAGCCATTCATCTAGCAGGAGAGAAGAGTTTGTGCTTACTCTGGGTATCTGGCTATCCTTGAATGAGATATTCTTCAGCGAGTCATTTGCAAGATGCATTTTCTTCTTTATAGCATTGCTACCTGACAGTGTGTAGTGATTGATAGCATTCATATCTATAATACTGTTTGCTTCTGTCCTTATGGCTATGATGCTATCTATAGTGGAGTCTCTTGAACAATAGGGCACTGTAAGCATGTCAAAGTCATCAAAAGTAGAATGTCAGAGGTCACTAAGATGGCAGTGTGCTTTTATGCCCTTTTATAACATCTGTCTTGCCCTTGTGTTGACCGTTAAAGGAACAAATCAGCTACTGTCAGAATGACAATAGGAGGAATGTCCATGGAGTAAAATTTGCTTCTGCTGGAGGCATTTTACATGGCCTGTCAGCAGTTTAAAAACTCAGCCGAGCACTCAATGTATACATTATGATAACATTTGCTTTTCATAAATGACCCTAGCCCAGAGTGCTGCACTAGATAAAATGGAAAACGCATTTCCTGTCCTGAGCTCTCTGAATGTGACAGAATGGCTTAAAATTTCATTTTGTGATGGGGACCTATAAAACACACACACCGAAAAGCCCCATCCTTGTGTGAATGTTTGGTATTTGCATAATATGGAGCAGCTTAGACCATCACGGAATCCTGTGTGAACTCCAATTTAATTCATCCAAGGTGATGGATTAACACTAGATTTTATATTCAATATGACTCTTTAGATTGAATGTGTATTAAAATATTCTCACATCTATGATTCCTTCCGTTGGTTTAAACTCTAGAGAAAGGCAATAACAACCCCAAGGTCATGGGTCTGCCTCCCAGCGAAAGGAAGAACTGAGAAAATGTATACCTTGAAGAAAATGTCTGGCGACAATTTCATAAATGTAAGCGAATATTTCTACCACTCCTTTACATTTTTGCTGACCATGCTGTTGCTACCATACTGTGCTATAATTTTTAAAAAACATTATGATAAATGAACATATTTCAGTAATAAAATATTTACGTGACCAAAGCTATTTATTAATATTTATTATGCATTAATATTTAAGAAGTCTCAAAGTCTCATGTGCTCACAAATGCTCCATTTTGGCTGAAAATTGATTTGATCAAAAATACAGTAAAAACAAATACTGCAAAATATTATTGTTTAAAAAGTAGTTTTTAGTTTTAGTAGTTTAAAATAGTTTAGTTTTAGTAGTTTAAAATAGTTGTATTTAATAATCCTATAGAAATAATTTGAATATACTAATTTCTTGCTCAATTATTGGTGAATTATTATTGGTAAAACACAAAAAAAGTATTTTATATAAAAATAATAAAGTAACAAATAATAATAAATATAAAAATAAATATAATTTACATTTCTAGCTGCTTACATTATTGAAAAAGACACTTTAGCTAGTTTATATGTATATGACTGAACTGAACTTTCTCCAATGAAACTAGACTGTAACTAGACTGTATTTCCAGTGCATCACAGCAACAACCCATTTGTATTCCATGGGGTGATTTTTGGAGAGTGGGTCCATCACTGAGGGCAAAAGCTTGCAATCTATTCCACCCTTTCTGTTGTTGATCTCTTTCAGCTCAGAGTTACTTGTGCTTTCTGTCTTACCGTTTCTTCAGTAAAAAGCTCAAACCCCCCGCAGTCAGAAACACATGGCTGTGATGTCCCACCAGAGAATCAAATCTGAGGCCTAGATAAGACTCGATGGCCCATATTTCTCTCTCCCCCTTTTTTTTTTCCCTCACCCCCTTGCTCTGTATTTGTCAGTGCAGCTCAGTATAATGCACTTCCAGAGTCGAAGCATACCAATACTGTTTAATGCTGATATAAAGCACAGGCCCAATCCGTCAGAATGACATAATAACCTAATGCCAGGGGCCAGAAGCATCACAACCATTCAAACTGAGTGGGGTACAACGAACCAAACGTCAAAGCTGTCTTTTACTATGTAATTTAAATGCAAAATAAGCTGACTTTTTTCTTAATAAATACAAACAAATAATTTTCTATATACTGGAAATACACAGTATATATAGTTGTTAATAACTAATAAGCTAAACTGCCTTACAATGGGGTCAATCCGATTAAACCAGCATCACTACAGGCACAGCTTTGAAGGCACAGATGGGCCAAATGTATTGTATTCAATAAGGCTTATGTTACTTCCCTTCCTATATCACCTATATGAACAGTAGAAACTCTAATTGAATCTAAAGCTGGGAAATGTTTTGTGTTCTTTCGGCACACAGCCAGAGAAGGGGAGATGATGAATTAACATTGCTGAAATTCAAATCCAATAAGACTAGTTTTGCAGTGCGTTTTAAAGCAGTTCAGCCCACGGCTAAATTCTCCTTATACCCTGTTTATTGCCAAACATACAATTCTCTGTATTCAGCTGCCAAGTGTGTAGTCTCTGATTTACTTATTTCAACACAACGGAGGGATACATTTCAAGAGATGACTGCATCTGTATCAGTTGCACAGGAGGGAAAACTATAGTCTGTTTCCTGCAAGAGATACACAAAGACAGTTCTGTGGTTATAGGGAATTATTGAGGTGTGGAAAGATGACAATATTCGAGAGTTTGCGTGTCTTTAATACAGATTTAGATCTACTGGAGGGTGAGTAAATGATGACAGAACTTTCATTTTTGGGTGAACTACTCCTTTAATCACTCGGTTCACTTCACCTAAAACTCTCAATTATTGCTTGACGTTTTTCTGCTTGTGTTTGTAGTTCTGAACCAAATTGTCAGATTTTCCAAAGTACAGTGGGTTGTGTGCAATATTATCTGCACTACAAATGTCCACCAAAAACAGCAGACCATGAGTATTTCAGGGATATTGATTTTAACATTATTTGGGATACACTAATTCTAATTTCAAATATTATTTAGGAGAAGCTTTTCATGAGAAAGCTTACAGTAGAACAATGTCTGTAACCACAGCATTTTTTTTTACAAGTTTCTATTAAGCTGCTATAAAGTAATCAATTTAATATTTAGTATTTTTGATTAATTTGCCTTTTACTGTTTTATAAACATAGAATATGCTAAAGGAACATATTACACACTAAAAAAGGGACACTTATCAGAAGAAAATAAATATTTTTGGTGTAACCTCTAGACGTGCACAACATTGTATGTCAGTGACACTGCAGAAAACAGTGACTGCAGTATCGTTCATACTATCCATTAAACTTCCAATCAGACTGCGTTTGCAAGTCCCAAAACCTGAAGACAGTCACTTCATCACACAAGCCAGTTGATACTCTGACAACTAACTGAATTCTGTGCAAACACAACCATATTTAGCTCACTAAAACAGGACTGACAAGCGTTTTCTGCTGCTGTGTGGAATCAGGCTTTCTGTGTTCCAGCCCTCACCTTTCTTTGTCTTTCTCCATCTAGTTTAACACAGTCTGGGGAAACTGTGCAGAGATCAGGGGCTCAAATTCACCCCTAAAGCTTTTAAACTCCCACAGATTTTGAGCAGAACAGCTCATCATGACTGGCCGATCTCTTCTCCACAACCAAATACCTCCAATCACACCCTCCATTCTGCACAGATAATGCCCATAAATGAAAGCAATTCACACGTCTCAGTGCAGTATGAGATTGAGTGGGTGTTGGAGGCTGATCAATAGGGTCTGCTCCACCCCTAGCACTCACTCAGTTGTGTACTGTATAAACAGGCTAACTAAACCAAGCAATCATTACATCTCCCTTCTTAACTTCAGCTCTTTTTTAATCTCTTAGCATTGTGTCCAAGCAGAACCAGTTTCAGCTCATGGAGGAAAATGTCTTTTAATCTAGACAAAAAAAAAATATTTCTTCAAAGTAGGGTGGATTTTATTTAAAAACAAGAAATGCAAGTAACTATGATAATAAAAAATGCTTTTTTTGTCATTTTTACACAAATGACACTGAGCTGTGGCATCCTTTCCATCATAGCCAACAAATAAAATGCAAGTTAAAATTGTAGTTTACCTAAATATAAGGTGAAATTGAGACAATAATGGGAAAAAAAATCTCACAATCTGTGATTGTCAAAATAGGTGTTCAAATATAATCTAACCTGAGATAACTAGGGTATATTTATATCAAGCCATGAAAGCACATGCAAGTGTTTTCACTGTATGGCACTGTTGGGGATCAATTAAATATATTTTTAAAAGTTATAGAGATTATGTTAAGAAATACCATGGGTAGTAGTTAATGAAACCTCCACCTTTAGGGTTGCATGACGGATACTTTAGCAATAAATGCCGAATGGAAGTCTCTGGTTGTGTTCCATTAACGCTTGCAATCTGCACCGACAAGCCTAATCTGCTACACTGACATAAGACACAGATGGTGAGGGATAGATGGGAGTATCCATCATCATTCCACAGCTATAACGCTCTAAACGACAGGAGAACACCAGGCTCATTTCACCAAGATCCAAACAGAAAGACAGGTTAAACTGATCGACTAAAGTGCATGAAAGATTTCTGGCCATGGGTAAATACACAAGGTCTATGTGCTTCATACAGCTATAAAGTTCATTAAGAAAAAAATTATCATGTGTTTATGGCTTAATTAGCAAGATATGACTCATTAGTCAAACAAGCTTTGGCACTGGTTGCACACACTCTGTAGCTCAGTACTAAACGTCAGAACCTGCAGAAAATAATGGGTCAAAATAATGTCTTAGTGGCCAAAAAAAAAAACAATATGCACTAATATGCTGCATGTAATGTAATTCCCCATTTTTTCAGTGTTGATAGATAGATGTCAATGAAGGCAATGAACAGCTGCACAAAAAGTCATTTCTCGGTTTCCTATGGCCAGTAATCTTTCTGAGATGGCTTCAGGCACAGTTGATGAGTCCATACAGCTTCTCTTACTTTGAATACATCCCAATTTGATTGAGTATGTTAGCCTGGCCCATAGAACAGTGCATTAGCTTCTTACCCCAGAGGCTTTTCCAGATGACTGCCTGGTGAACCCACTATCTCACCCAGAGTGCAGAAGGTCTGACCAAGAAAGTCCTACACAACGTTGCCCCGAACAAAAAAAAGAAGGCCCAGAGGCAGCGGGATAGGCACATAGGAAGTAAAGAAGAGAGAGTAGAATGAGTCAGGGTGGCTCTGGGTATAAATGAGTTGTACAGGTAAAGAGAAAAGTCTAGGAGTGCAAGGCGGAGACGTACGTTGAAATCGGAGGGCTTCCAGTAGGGAGGTGAGGCCGCAAATATAACAATAACAACAGAGCATATCATGTAACCAAAAAGACAAAAAAAAAAAAAAAATACAAACGAATTGAAATCAGGCCGAAGAGGATAGAAGAGAAAAAACGAGAGTTAGAGAAGAGTGAGAAAGGATCTGGGAGAAGAGAGAAAGGGAGAAACACCCAAGATGATCACTGATTACAAAAGAAAGTGAGAAAACGTAATGATAAACCTGAAGTTCACTGAAAAATGAAAAGACAGACACGCACACAAAACATTCGGGTGGTTCTATACAAAAATTCATAAAAAAAATTCCTTATTTTCCCATTGTCAGCATTGTTTTGGTAACCGTTTTATTGAATATAATCATAGAATTCAAGTAGGATCCAGCCTATTATTTTATAACATTTTATATACTGTAAGAACAAGTGGAATAATTTCTGTATTTAAT
>JAUCMT010000154.1:10194697-10218639 GCA_032357475.1 Enteromius thamalakanensis | reverse complement strand
AGAAGAGAAGAGAAGAGAAGAGAAGAGAAGAGAAGAGAAGAGAAGAGAAGAGAAGAGAAGAGAAGAGAAGAGAAGCATGTCATCTTTCACTGTATTCTTGAAAGATGCTCTGCAGTCGGTTCCCTCAGCTAATTGTGTTTCCCATGAATAATTAAACAAGATGAGGCAGATGAGAAATGCATAAATAAATGAATCACCAGAAGGCTGTTACAACACCCTGGCCATGCAGAAATGAAGGAGACGGCTTATGAGGGATGAGGGAACGATAAGGTGATTTAAATATACAGTAAAGACCATCCCACATAGCTTTAGTTAACGATAAAGACAGACATTGTATCATGATAGACTGACTATCTAACAAACATTCAGAGTAATATATGCTTACAGCCTGAGGCATGTCTGATGCTCCCTGCAGTATTTTAGAGATGCATAAAGTTTTCGTATTAAAAGACAATTTCCAAATCTCGTAGCCTGAACCACAAATAACATTCTTAATTTAGTAAAAAATGAGGATGAATTTATATTTCAAGACCATAAACATTGATAATTGCACAGGCTAGGAATGGCTCACCAATTTTGAGCAAAGCTCTGTGATAGAGGAGCACAAAGTCATTAGGATTCATAACAATGCTTTATGCACTGCTAATACAAGCTCAGTCTGACTTTACATCCGCTATAAATCATTCTGTTAACCCGCTGCTGCACATAAAACCTTTTACGGTTTTTCATATGGTGCATTTTTCTGCAAGTATTGCACTGGTTTCCAACCTTTGTCAAAACAGCCTTCGGACAGAAATCCCATCCCATGCAAAGAAAAAAATTCAACTTAAATCTCCAAACTGCTTTTGAAAAAGCTTTGCCCCCCATTGAGTGTTAAAGAGGCAACCGGAGCACAGTGAAAAAGAGCTGAAACCTGTTGTTCAGACCACTACTGTGCAAAACAAAACTCTACAGGAGCATTTACACAAGGTCACATTCAATAAAAAAATAGCAAGATAAAACAGCATTGTCTGATTTGCGGAGGCTGACATTCGTAGACAGCAATGAGGAGACGGGCGTGTGAAATCACAACAGGTACATAAATTAGGTTTAAACTAATTATGGTGCACAGAAGCAAAAATAATGATCTTTAAATCAATGACTTTGATTAAAAATCAAGATCTAAAATATTTTCGTGTTCTGAATCTCAATGGTCAACCATTTAGAGGGAAAGAAATTTCCTGTTCTCAAATCACGTATGAGATTTTCATGGCATTTCAAAGCTTCAGATTAGGTTTAAGGGTTACTCCACCCCAAAATAAAAATTTTGCTATTAATGACAATGTTTTATTTTGGGGTGGAGTAACCCTAAGGCCCATTCACACCAAGGGTAAGCATCCAGACTAAAGAAGATAGCTATGATTAGAATATTTTAAGTAATTCTATTAAATTTGGGAAGACTGCAGCACAGTAGTAAAAATACTCACCCAAAAAACTGGAGAGATATTCAAATCACCATGGAAAAGTTCTTGCTAATGCCTGACAAAAACATTGACAGTGAATCAGAATCCAACCAACTTTAAAGAGCTTAAGCATTTAATGAAGCAGGCAACTGTACTGCAGAGCGAACTTAAAAAGTGTTATTAATTCCCATCATTAAAGTTATTGTTCTTAGTGTGAATAGGTCTTTAGATTTGAAATATTTACAACTGCAAATCATGTTAAACTATCTTAAAGGTACAGTATAGTGGATGATCTTTATTGGAATGACACTCAGATTCCCTATTAGTTGTTTTTTTTGTTTAGCCAAGCAAAACACACTGATGTATTTTCAGCCTCTCCGTCAACTTGTGCAATCATGCGCAGCTCATATATGGGAAGCAGGAAACTGAGAGTGTGGCAGCTGAAGCATATCACTCATGTTTAACAGCATTCACAGCTTCATAAAAGTCAACATTTACTCATCATCATCCAAATCTGACAGATTTTCCAAATATGCTTTTAAATTCCACAAAAGAAAGCAAGTCATAGAAGTGTTTTGAAACAATAAAGAGGTAAATTATTTCAATAAAGGTTTTTTTTTCCCTTTTCTAAACTATCCATCTAAACGATTATGCCTGAACTACCAAGATATACAATTTAGCTCAATGCATTAAGCGACTTTAAACTGTGTGTCGAAGCAATATTAATATACATTTAAGACAACACTATTATCCATGGTAAGGTCACTCTAATGCTGAAAATTATGTGATCAGTTGCTTATTAATGTGTAAACAATTAAATACAGAAAAATATAGAAAACAAGAATGTGAGATACAGTAGCTGAACCATGGTCACAATCGCTCAGTCAAAGTAAGGTGCTTATGCTGTGTTAGTAACAAAGAGAGACACACACATCCTCCCAAATCTCCTGCTGAGACAGAAAAAAAAAGAAAACTCCATCCTTATCAATCCCTTACAGCTTGACTGCCTCTTTTCCACAGCGGTTGGTATAATACCCAAACAAGAGGCATCTTACACGGACAGAGGCATGGAGAAAGAGTCTATGCTACTAATCAGAGTTAGGAAGCTGCTCAGTGTTATGTAAGCCGTCGTCTTTCATCGTCTGAGAACGGTGTTCCATCAAAACCGTGTGTGAAGGAAGATCGACACCAGTACATACAATGCTACCGGTTTTATTTTGGGTCAAAATGCTGTTACAGCTCCTCACGCGCACATCCTGACATTTACGACCGCTTTGACGCATTCACATCAGCCTTGAGAACATCTGCTAGAACAACTGTCACCCGCTAATAAGGGATTCAATTAAAAGAGTCTGAAACACAAACCAAGACTTGCAAAAGAGAACCACAATGGGTTTTTTCATACTCAAGGTCTTTTTTGCTAGCTCAGTGATGGATATGATAGCCTGAGGATGTCCGATTTTCAGCTGATTGCAATGACCTGCCAAATCTAAGAGCCGGGTCCTCCAGCTCGACGCAATTTAAGTGTGAAAAATCACGTATAGTGAGCTGGGAAGCATTACAAATGCATTGGCCTGTAACTTTAGAGCCAGATCGACATTAATGCTAATCGCTAACGGAAAGTGTACAATCATCTTAACAGTCAATCACTCTGGGCCATGGGGACAGGTTCATGAATATTCAACAGGAGAATCAATGGGCAGTGATGGGCACCAGAGGGCTGTGGAGAGACTGAAGGGGGCGGAGAGACAGAGAGGATATGCAGAGCTGATTAGGGCAAATGAGGGAGTCGATGTCAGAGCTGATTGTAGGTTTGTTCCTGAACGTGGACACTTACCTCACGCCACTGCTTAGACTCCACTCCCTGAGTGTACAGAACACACACTGAGAAGATGAGAGAGAAAGAGAGAGAGAAATCAGCATCTATTTCATTTTTAAGAAAAAGCTTTTATGCTACAGCTAATATAGATGCATCTCTGAAGAGCAGAGGAACAATGAGAAGCTTAGTAGCCCACAGAAAAGAAACGTCACAAACGAGGTCTTTTGTATGTGTCTCAATTTTTCTTACAGACAACAATGAAATGAAATAGAGAATAGAGTTTCCTGCTTACATTTTTTCTCCTGTGGAACAGACTTATAATTTCCTTTTTGTGTGTGTTTAATCAATTTCTAAAGAAATCATAATTATTTTGTATACAACATTTTTTTATTATTTTAAACAATGTAGGGCTGCAACAAATGATTAAAACTAATATGATACTTACAATGATTAATCAACTAATTATTAGGCATTTCGCTGATTTATCAGTAGACATACATTAATTTAATTTTAGGGTGTGATTAATTAAACTTTGCAATTACATTACTATTGTACAATAGCATTTTTTTCAATATGAATAAATAAATGTGCCACAAAAATGAGTGATAGACAGAGGGACATTCTCATTCACCATTTAATTAACTGTGCAAAAATCAACTGCCTGACACATCATTCTGCCCAACATCTCCTTTTGTAAATCACTTGAATAGAAAACAAAAAAGACACTATTAATTTTAGGTGAACTATTTTATTTACAACATTATCTAAGAAATATAACTTCTGGAAAATTTGAATACCTTGTATTTAGTGGTGAAAGATTTAACATTACCTAAAGGAAGGAGACACTGGTAAAAGGTAAATAAAAAGGTTCATCTTAAACGTATTACATGCAAAATTGTTGAGCATGAGGGTAAAATAAAGACTAGCAGAATTCTAATAATTCAATAATTAAAAAAATTAAGTTTCCTTGATAAAGAGCAACATCTAAGCTATAAATGTTCTTCTTGCAAAGATTAGAATTGCAAAGGTGGCCAGATTATTTGACCCATTGCTCTCTATTTCATAATCTCCTGTCTTCAGCGAGAGATTTACTGTACACCGGTCTAAATATTCCCATGACTCATTAAGCATTTGTATTCAGGGGATAAGCTCATGCTCTGCATATATTAAGAACTTGTGCATTTCTGTTGATAGTGAAGAAAAACTGTCACATTGTGATGCAAATTCTATGCATGTGTTTTAGGCAACTTGAAGAAATAGCAGAGTAGACAAATTGCAGGCAAAGTGTGTAAAGAGGAAGAAAGTCGCAGAGGTGTGTGGAAGAGATCGAACCTGAGAACACATATCAGTGGGGTACGAAGCCTGGATTCAATTTTTGAATGTGTGTTTAATAAAAAAAGAGATTTTACAGATATTTTTGGTTCAAAAACAATTGCTTCAGCTATGAAAAAAAGAGAAGTACTCACAAGGATCAGACTTGGAGAACGTGTCCCGGTCTAACAGGTTTCTGGGGAAACAGGAAGGAAAAAATAGAGTCATTTAAGGGCTGATAAACTAGGTCACTTCGGTCAAACAGTTCAGGCATAAAATGATACCTAATGCACAAATAAGCCTAAACGACCTCTCATTTACATGTTATTTCAGAAAACATTCATTAGCAGCCACAAAAACATGACATTACATTTTTGTCCTTTTCTCTGTGTGTTTTGAAGCAAGATACACTTGATCATTATTCTCCAGTCACTCCAAAAATTCAGAGATCCAGTCGAAAGCATAAGAAGCAGCATATGGCTACAAAAATATTTCCAGAGCACTAAAACAAAATCAAATACTCTCCACCATTAATGCTTCATTAAGCATATACATTTGCAAACACAAAACATGCAGATGCTGGAAACAGCTTTATCTGCATTATACATACACAAACTCTCTATAATTATTATTTTTTGACATATTTAAAATCTAAAAGGAACTTCATCTATCACAGTCTCTCTTATATTGCTGTGGCATGCAAATTTATAATTGGGTTTTGCTGCATGAAATCATGACTTGGGTTTTGGCTAACAAGCTGTAAGAGTTAATGAGTTTGGATCATGGTTTTTACAGAAGTCTTGTCGCCTTTTTAGGGGATTCATTTAAGAGATATCACTTAGACTCCAGGTAGGGGTGCATCATGAACTGGACAGTTGGTCTGATCCTCTCCATTGCCTACTTGATTAATGAACCTGGGTTCAAAAGTGAGCTGAAATGACAGATTCTCAGTGTGCTGCTGTGATTCATTTAACTGCTCGTTGGAGGCCGCTGAATTAAACAGTCTGCTAAATGACTATAGGACAAGTCGTGATTCAAAACATAAAGACGCCATCTTTACATTTATTACATGATAACATGCTCAAAAACCATATCTTTGGTGGAATCGAAGAGTTCTGCAATCCATTCAGCTCTTGGCATCTATTTAATTGTTGAATCAGAATAGATTGATTCAGAAAGTGATTCTGGCATGCAGTTTCAATAAACTCTCTCGGAGTCTGAAACCACTATAAACAGATCATTGTACACCTGGAAAATTGAGACGGGCTCAATGAAAACAAAAAAAAACGATTTGATTCGACAGGCTTGAGAAAGATCTAATTTTATTGTCACAATATCGATGTCAGAGCAGCTGGCTTTTAATTAAATTTTATGAGTGGCTCTGGACTGTATAATGGCTGTTTGAAAATGCAGAAACTATGTTCTCTAACAACGAGGAGTTTCTGCTACACATTGTTAAAGCGTGCTGTTGTATCCAACAGACACAGACAGAAAGAAAGAGCCACTTCTCCTATTAAACATTTCTGCAATTGAAAACATTTTAAATTAGTCAGTACCCCACCAATTTAACAGACCATTGAGAACCCTAAAAACCAAAAGGTTCATTCATATGGACAGATGACGAAACCCAAGCAGTGTTTTGTAAAAACAGGATAAACTCACATTAAAAATTGACTTGAAGACATGTGATTTTTTTCCCCGTCATCTCTGTATCTTTAAAAGGCATATAATAAATTATACAGATCTTAGAAAGGTTGAGAACCAGAGAATTTGCAGCACTGAGAGCAAATCAACAGTGTTCTATGATTAGTGACCTACTGTTGAAGTAAAGGCTTCTGGAGAGCCCTTACGGTATAGTCTTAAAAATGGGCTTAACTGTCTAAACGTATAGAGGCTCTGACAGATCTCTGATGTTCAAACACAGACCGTAAGTTCAAATTAACTCCTCTGGGCTTTGAGGCACGACTACATCTTAAGAGGAATCCTAGAACACTGCAGTTTAAATGTGAGAAGTGTGTAAGAAAGGTTTAAATTTAGCCATAAAAGACAGGACATTAATCATACATTTACACATAAATCATTAATCAATGCCTTGCTTGTCATTTCATGCTTTCCTTCAGAGGTCTATATACTACTAAAGAAAAAGAGAGAGAGAGAGAGACATTATATATATATATATATTAGTGGTGGGAAGTTATCAGCATTAACGTGCTGCGTTAACGCAAGACTCTTATCGCGAGATAAAATAAATAAAAAAATAAATAGAAAAAAAATGATGTACCATTTCGGACGGGACTAACACTTCTGTGTTTATTACAGAATTGAGAGTTTTGTACATCCGGGCTTCACAGAGATCACGCGCTCTGTATGTGTGCATTGCTATAGTCATTCAGATTGAGTACAATCAGTATAATCACAAATACCATGTTGAAGCTAAATGGCTAGTTTAACAAAACCATGTTAATGTGTGGTAACTTTTGTTCAACTATTATGTTTTTTATTTGTTATAAACACGTTTAATTTTGATAATTAAAACAGATGTAACGGAGTACATGAATGAACGCGAGTAATCTTACCTGATACTTATATAACAATAGTCAGTCTTAACGTCATCTGGGTCTTTATTTGTATTTATTTATTTATTTTATATATCAAAATATACTAAACATGCGTGCGGTAAAAGGACATATGGCATATCGCTAAATATTAAATTTTTGGTTAAAACACACAAGGAAACGCGTTGTGAAAAATAATATCACAGACATTGCATTCAGACTCTAGAATTATCACAGAGGTTGTGAGAGAAAAACACAGACGTGGCAGATTCGGACGAGATTACAATCACCAAGTACGTCTGTGAAACAAAACATTCTCTAACGACCCCTTGTAAAACTAATCCCGTCCGAATAGGGATTTATTTGTAGTCATTATATAGGTAGCACACATGTTCTAAATGCTTTTGGCAGAATTCAAATGAGCCATTTTAATCTATATATATATATATATATATATTTATTTATTTATTTATTTAACCTCCACTGAGACTCATTCTCACAATCTGGTCAACATAAAGTTCTTTATTTGAAGCACAATTCTACAAAAACGGTAACTTTAAAAAAGCTAGTGCTTAAAAGATTTTTAGATGGATCAGGCCTTAACGTAACATTCTTAACGAAAAAAAAGCAAAGCTCTTCAGAGTAGTCAGGACATAAATAAATAATACAAACGTAAAAAAAAAAAAAAAAATTACAAAAAAAAAACAGAACAAAACAAACCAAAAAAAGTGAATAAATAAAAGCTTCTTAACTGAGGTGTTTAAATATGGCTACATATACTATAAGCATGGTTTCTGCAGCTTAAATGTTAATAACTTTTATTTTCAGCGAGGAGGTAGTTTTGAGTTATAGTTTTTTATAATTATTTAAAAAGATCATTTGATTCAGTTCCTCAGTTTGGCACGCTTCAGTGTTTATCGCCATAAACTTTCATAGTAAACACTCTTCTGAATACATCGACTGGATCATAATGTTCAGTGTTGATGTTTGTGATGCTATAACACATCTCACTTTGCTGACACAGTATTAGCACCACAGATGAGTTCTTTCTCATTGCTAAGGAAGTGGTCTGACAGTATTGGACTTGTGATTCAATCCCCTTCCCACCCACGTTTTCCAAGAACCCAGTGGCACTGTAATTGGCACCCTCATGCGGGAGAAGCTATTTCAGCCGGAGGGATCAAAATAGATTCTAAACTCCTCAGCCAGCCAATGAATCCTCATTGGTTCAAAGAAGGGGAAAAAAGTAATTCAAGTTGCTATCTGGTTAAGAGGGGCAAAGAGAAATCGCAGCCCAAAGCCGCAGACCTGGAGGTGGAGAAGAGGAAAGGATCATGTCGCTTGGAATGAAAACTCTTGTAGTCTGGCCACCCTGACAGGGGTATTACCACCGTGACAGACTCTCAGGTCAATGGAGAGTCCTTATCATCATGGCTATTTGATGAACTCCGAACAAAGCCAAGAGCAGGACTGAGTATGAACAACGTCAGGCGAAACATTTCCCATGAGTCAAAACAAAACATAGCCAGCAGGGTGTAATTTGCCGTCCTAGGGCTCCATCTAACTGTCACCTGAAGGCACACTGGGCACTGGCAACCAAACAGAACATTATTAGAATGTCCCTCAATGGTCCTGTGCCACTTCTAAGACCTAGGAAGTCCTGTTATAGTGTTTCATTAAATGCAATATGATCTACAATCCCTCTTTCTTTCTTAAGGAGTAATTACAGAAGAATAGGAGTGTCAGCATTTTTCCAGCTCGTCAACAAGAATGAAACAGCGTAATTAAATCCAGTCACAATCCACAAGGCCAACAATCTTATTTTGCATGTCTCTCGCTCAATAGCTTGTTAATGCAACTAATTTGATGGTTAATCACGGTTATGCAGCTAATCCTGATCTATGGTGTTCATTTAAGTTGAGTTACCTCTTTATAGGACAGATTTGTTGAGTAGTTGAGTATTTGATTACACAGGACAGTACAAATAATAAAAGACAGGTTCAGTGAGTCAGATATTAATGAAGTGTCATAATGCACAATAAAATTCAAATTGGAAATGGAAAAACAATAATCATTTTAAAAGTCCCTAAAGTGTTGGTAAGAGTGTGATTAAGCAATTAGAGAAGCAAGACATTAGTTATCACCCTACACCACTTGTAAGGATTATATAGCTCAGTTTAATAGACAGCAACACTGAATAACTAACAGCTCTAATGCAATACTTCTGCACAACATTTTGCAACAAGACTTTTATTATACAAATACAAAAAATATATATTTAGTTTGAAGTTCGTATTAATTAAAGAACACTAAAAAGATGCATCACCGTCTCTACAAAAATATTAAGCAGCACAACTGTTTTGAACATTGATAATAACAAGAAATGTTTTTTAAACACCAAATCAGCATATTCATTTCTCAATGATTATATGACACTGGAGTAATGGCTGCTGACAATTCAGCTGTTTAAAAAGTTGTTTTAAATTGTAATAAGATCTCACAATATTACTGCTTTTATTGTACTTTGATCAAAAAATAAAGCTTTAGTGAGCATAATTTTTGCTCATTTAAAAATAAATGCACTGTTGTGTACTGCATATAAAGTATACGGTCCGTCTATATTGTGCATCTCTAAAAACTTACAATTAAAGTTATTTGAGGGTAAATTAATGTGATAATATAATAAGCACTGTGTTATTTCCTATGTAAATAATGCTATAGGTAGAGGAATGCAGAACTAATTACCACAAAAAAGTTTCTGAGAAATGGATCAGAGTAAGTGATGCAAGTCACGCAGGAAAAAACGCCAAAAAGACCTCTTCGCTATCTCTGTTTGCTGCAGACAATAGTGTTTGCTGTGGTAGTTCACCTGTCAGTGCCTTCATGAAGATGTAAGCAAAAATCAAATTGCTTTTATTCAAGAATTTAAGGAAGTAATTATATGTTGATTAAAGAAAACAAAGAAAAACATGTTGCCTTTAAGCAATACTAATGTTACACACGCAACCAACCAACAATATTACAATAACAACCAAGAACAAATCAGTGCTGATAAAAAATACCAGCAATGATGTGAAAGCTTCAATGCTGATATTAAGCACATCAAGTCAATGAGTCAGTTGTTGTTTTGACCATAGGCGTTCAAAACTGTGATGCAATCAGTGTTTTCTTTTCAACAAAGGGTCAGGTGCACTCATCTGAATAAGGCCAATAATGTTTAGAGTTGAACTGCGAGTGTAGACAAGCCTCTTGTTATTCCCAGTATCTTTGTCACATCACACAACGCTCCGGAACAGCACACAAGAGAATTCTGGGTTTGTGAGACAGCCGTTTTGAGCTGTTTGATTCAACACCATCCTCTGTCAAAACACAGGCATACCCACACTCGCTCTACTAACACATTTATACGCATACTAAATCAGCCAGCTCAATTAACAACTGGCCAAGCTCTCACCCAGCCCATCCATCCGTTCAGCAGCTGTTTTATTTTTTCTTCAACCATCTGTTAGACTATTCACCATATTAAGCGCTTCCCTCAGTGACACACAGAGGTCAGACACACTCCCTCCTCCTAAAAACTGTTATCTAGCAACCTATGATTTCATTTTAATCACATACTGGCCATATCACAGCCTGCTGGAGTGTAATATTGGTCGATTCCTTCAGATGTCAAATATGCCAATCAAACCTACAGAGAGAAATCACTGCAAAAACAGGACAAAAAGATTGGAATAGATACTGGATGAAAACAATGCATAAACTAGGACACACACAACTACTTCTGCAGTAGATTACAGCATGAATACGTAATGACTGTAAATCTCTGAGCCTCATTTGGCCTCTCACATCTTCTGGCATTGATTCTGCGTCTTTATCACACGCTGAAGATCTCACCATCCATCCATCTATCCAGTTAATTAATTCATCCATCCATCTTTCCACATTTCTTTTTCTCTCAGGCTCACTTTAGATGCACTTCCTTCATCACCAGTTAAAGTTCAAGTAGCATCTGCAAAATCGGCCCTGATTGTTTGGCATTTGGTATCTAGAGGAATAATTCACCCCAAAATTATGCATCACATCACTTGCCCATGAACGGATCTTCCGCAGTGATAATCCACAAGTAAACAATGTCCTAACTGTATTTTCAATAAATTAATTCATTGTTTACCTTCAAAAAATATAAAATACGAAAACACTGCATACTTATTATTGTGTTCTATAGTGAAAAAGTCATCTTGTTTAAATCAGGGGTGATGTATACACAGATCAAACACTGTTTATAAGAGAAGACCAAAATAGTATTGGTGGGTTTTCAGAGAACAGAAGATGGACTTTTTCCATTTTGAGGAAGCATGATAATAGACTCTATTTTGACCAGAAGCAATGGTTTACAATTAAAATGCATTTGTGATGGATACGTTTTTCTACAAGCATGCAGTTTTTCACATCACAAGATGTTAACCGATGAACTGGAGTTGTGTGAGTTTCATGTAGATTATTGTGATGCTATTTCAAACTGGGCCCTATTTCTGAAGAGGATCCTTTGGTAATTAAATATTCGTATGAAAAATTTCGCCAAATCTGTTTAGATGAAAAAACTAATTGATCTTGCTAAACCTTTGGTCATCTTAGGGTCAGCAATTTTTTATTTTGGGGAGAAGTATAGTTTTAACACTTGGAAGGAAACCATATTAGAAGCAGGATGCTAGGGAATATGTAAACGTCTGTTCTAATATTCACAGCTCTGGGACTAAAGGTGCTCCATTTTTCAAGCATATATAATCAGATGAGGAAATCCAACAATAAAAGGCACTGGAGCAGAACGAATAGCAAAAGAACAATAGCGGCTTACAATACATCCCGGCTCCATTTGGAATCGAGTCACACGCTGAGAATGTAATGCTGAACCCCAACCGTAAATCATCTCAGGGTTTGCAAATACCCACCAGACAGAGCCCTTCCCAGCAGAGCAGAGTCTAGAGAGGCTAGCGGCAGAGAGGTGCAGAGTGAATGTAGATGTTTTTCATGATCTGGTTGCTCACCTGCAAGGTCAACTACGACGAGGACGAGGATCTGCAGTGAAACTGAAGCTTGCCAACAATTGCAACTTTATTCCTCCACTTTCACAACACAGAGAGACTTCTCATGAAGAACAGCAACAGCAGGGACACATGGTTTTCGACAAGGAGACTCTTGTTATAACCATATTTCCCAGCAGTTAAGAATATTTAAGATTTTATGTTTTTAGGTGAAGAAACATCTGCACTTTTAAAGAGCAATCTCTAATAGCACAATGCAGCAGTATCCAAAAAAGAAAGCAATAGTGAATAGAAATGCAACACACAAAAAAAGTATTGGTGAAATTTTAGCATTACTCTTTTTTTAAAAGTAAAAAGCAGTAACATTGTGTATGTACACATTTGAGTTATGAGTAAAATTATCTGTTCTGGCATTTATGAATGTAAAAATGAAGTCTAAAATTGATTTCAAATCAATGAAACAAAAAAGTATCTTTTAAGACTCACTGAGTATATCTAAAAACCCTTTTCCAGCCATTTGCCTTTAGTAAAACACAAAACCCAATTAGTGCCAGACTGAATCAATTGCATATCTCTAACCCACAGGACAGCTTTTGTTTGTGTGTTTGTGATAAGGTTTATCACAAGGCCTCTGGTATGTCAGACCAAACTTTCTGCTCTCCAATAACATCAGCAGGTTATGAGGGAATCTGGAGGGGGGAAGTGGAGCGATTCAATTCCATGTCTGCCACAATCCCCTGATAATCAGCCCAAACTAAATCAATTACAGAGAACAAACGCAGCTGATGATTTTCAGCACCACCACCACACAGAGTCTCATCACGGACCTGGAGAGAATGTTCTGCGCTGACAGAGAAGGCCATAACGGTTCAGGGTCAACAGATTTACTTATTCATTGATTCAATCACAGCAGCGACGATGGGGCAAAAATAGAACACAATTACAAATAACAATTAAAGCATTTTTTTGTTAATCTATAATTTGGCCACATGTTTGATAACACTAATGGGGTTTTTATCAGTGTTATAGAAGTGAGAAGAGTGAAAAAAATCCAATAAAGTAATGCTAATTAAATGTCATAATCAGAAACCAATCCTAATAAGAATCTTCAAAAAATTCTCTACTAAACAAACTAATATTTCTATTTTAGCTTTAATCTCCAGATTTGTATTTATTTGTTCATTTTTTGGTCCATTAGAATCTTATTTGAACCAATTACCTATAAAAATATGACAGAAATCCATTTATTATGGATAATGAACCATTAGCATTACCTTAGGACTCTTTTATTGACAAGCAACATGTAAGAGAGAGAAAGTATGAAGAAATAAGTAGAAAAACATAACTATATGCTCCTATACGTCCATGATACTTGTCAAATACAGTTAAGTTTAAATTAAAAAGCAATTTTTTTGACTAAAGACTGCAGAGTTTTGTGTAATGTGAAATTGCCACTACTGCTTGTATTTGGATGTTATCTTTTAGTTGGTAATGTATTTCAATTTTAAAAATCCATTTATGTCTACAGTAGTTCATTTAAATCAGTAAAGATCACATTTAGCTAATGTGATGAAGTCTCGGTCTTTAACAAAGAAATTTATCCAGCTAACAATCAGACCAAATTACGCTCATAATCAGTATTCTTCCTTTCTTTATGTAGACAGCAGGCAATATTAACTTGCAGCTGAGAAGTTGGCGAGCTTATGGTTTATTAGCTTATTGCACAGGAAATTGCTCTCATTAAATAGATGTTCTGACTGTCAAGTTGGGAAATTCAGTAAAATCATTTCATCTAAATTGGTCTAGAGTGTGTATAATTGACTATAAGCGACTATTAAAGACATAGCAGATGTTGAGTTTGCCAGCCGTATCCATTACTCCTCAAGATGATTGAAAACCCAAACCAATAGCCCACCTATCAGTCAGAGAAATGAACCGGCTGTGGTCTTGGCTGCGGAGCCCCGTAACTGAAATTCATTTTCACTACATCTCTGAACCTGTTTTTCAGTAGAAGCATTTTAGTGCTTCAAGAGAAACATTGCATGGCCTGAAAATAATGATGATGATATAAGCATTCACCCAGATACAACAGGAATTATGTTTCAAGCAACATTTATTTTGTACTGTAGTGAAGGCTTTATGCATTGACGTGAGGACATCTGGGTGGGGTTTTTATGCTACTCCTCATGAATATTAACTGTTTGCTTCAGTACTACAGCACTATGATTTAGCAGCTAGTAGTAATATTATATTTTACAAGCTAACAAAAATAATTCGTTTAATAATTGAATATGGATTTCCTCCAACAAGCAGCTCATGCAACACAACTAAATACCCAAACATGACATTTTTTATTGATGGCACGCAAAGATGGTGTTTATCTTCACTGAACTTGATGTTCAGAGCATCTGACAACTTATGGCATCTCTATATGGAAACAGCTGAGCAACAACATCACGTGCTTTGGGCAAGCAGCCTATGTAGATGCAACGCACAGAATATATTACATATTTATGCTCATATCAATATTGTAGAGAGAAAGTCTAAAATCAAAATTTGCATTGGTTTTTTTTATAATTCATGGAAGCTCATTAACAGAAAGGTTAACTGTCCTTGTTGCACCTTAAGTGTACTTACTATTACAACAAATTATGCATAATTACATGCAAGTAGATATTACTCAGCATTTGACGCCTTAAAATAAAGTGTAAAATGTATTCCATTAACAGCTACAGGCTAAAAAATTCTAAAAAAAAAAAAAGCAAGCCTGTCCCTATAGGAGAACATTTTACGATTATTATTTATGTACATATTGGTGTAGATACAGAATCAGTATGCTGGTCGCAAAAACCTAAAAAGAAAATGTAACTTTACCCCCAAAAAAACAAATATTCAACTTAAGACCAAATGTTTTTTAATTTTTTTTTTATATATAGCCTATATATATAAAAATGATTCTTCGTTGAACCAAAATTAAAAAAAGCATTTGAAGAATCTTTAATCAACCAACTGATATTATGTGGACAACATGAAATATAAACGTGAAATCAAAGTGAATTCAACTTTCGATGTAAAGTGATTCTGCCTCATACCTGCACGAGACGGTGATCTCCACTTTGGTGGCGGGAATATCCCCCGTGATAGGGTCGAACTCGCACACTGAGGCCATGTCCTCCAGTTTATCCATAACGTCGCCTTCCATTGGCGCGCGGGACAAGAGAAAGCTCTCTACTTCAAACAGTTTTGCAGTTCTGGGTGCTGCAGCGCTTCCTAAAATCTCAGAGCTCCAGCGAGGACCGCAGCAGGGCAACAGAGAATCAGCGTCTGTGCTGGAGGCGCGCTGGAGACCGCGGATGTCAAATTAAGAAACCGGCAATGTTACAAGAAAAAAGGAAAGACTACATAAAGGGTTTGCTCTGCTAGGGTTAGGAAGAGTACAAGCACAAGAAGAGTACGAGTGCGCGACTCTTCTGACAGCGGTGAGGGCTGTGTGTCTGCACTGTATGGAGTGGAAAGTAAAAGAGCAGAACTCCACCCCTCGCGCATTCTTTCACATATTCGCTCGGCGCAGCATCACGCTATTGATCCACAGATACGGCTCATTACTGCCTGAGCTATTTCTCACGGCGGTTAACTTCTGAAATATACCCTCATCGCACACCGTAAAAATAACGAGAGGACATTAAGGGAAAAGTGATACAATAAAAACCTGCGATTTGGTTTACTGTCAAGTTATTCATATGAATAAACCGGAAAATATACATGTCAATATTAAACTAATTATGAAATGAATCCAATTTCAGCTGTAAATCAGCTATACAAACTGCTGAAGTGTCAATTTAATGCAGTTTGTTGTAATTCAGTTCAATGCCAATGTTGTGAATGTCATCAGCTAGAAGGAAATAGCGTTAATACTCAGCTTATGTCAGTTCAATGTTAATTCAGTCCGGTTCAATAACACTAACAACCTGGTATCATCATCCAGCTCAGTTCAGATTTTGCTCTCATCCAGTAACAGTATTTTTCAGTTTTTTTCAGATTTTTGCATTGCACGACATTTTGAAGCTGAAAGACTTACATTTTATTTTTAATGCACTTAATTTTTTACATTTAAAAAAAAATAGGCTATTACATGCATTGTACTGTACTTGTTACAGACAAAAAGCAGCAGCACTTTATTTTAGTACTGTTACTCACCTACATACTATGTACTTATTATAGCAATTACAATTACTAGGTAATAACTAGGTGCTAACCCTGAACCAACCCTATGTATTTACCTTATATTGCATTACTTTCCTAGGTAGGTACAATATAAGTAGACTGTAAGTACATGTAAGTTCAGATACTGTAAAATAAAGAGCAACCCCAAAATGCTATACATGCTAAATGCTATATATATTTTTTCCAGTCATAATAATTACAAAGAATGTTAAATTTTTTTGAATTAGCTAAAACCAACTTTGTTTAGACAACTGAGGGTTTTGTTGATGAGACAACATTTGAGAGATATTTTGTGGTGCTGAAAATAACTGGTTTGTTATCAGCAAATATTTTGGAAGGGCTAGATTAATTATAACATAAAATCTCTTTACGTCTGGTTGACGACAGGAATCTGAGTTAGAGCTGATAAAAAAGCACAGCATGAGACGGCTCACCCAGAGGTCTTCATGCAGCTATTGCATTTCAGCACCACAGTAGTGGACAGCTCCGTCGTCCTTTCTCCTGCCACCCAGAAACACTAATTGAAAATAAATCAAAAACTGAATTAATAATTATAGACAATCCCCACCAAAGTTTCTTAGAATCAAAGTTAATCACTTGTCAGATTTAAATACAGCTGCCGCTGTCTAGCCTGAATGCAAAGGCCCTGCTTACCCATTTCAGGGCTTTTTCCCCACACACCCAACTTCTCCCAAACCACCCAGTGGGTAATTATGGGTGTTACTAGTGGAGGGCTGAAGGTGACAGCATGTGGCATGCATTATGACCGGACGGCATGCTGGAAGTACTATCTAGTCCCGCTGTCACAGAGATCCATGCTCCAGCATGGGGGCCTAACTGATGGTGTTGCACTGGTTTTGAGGCTTGGTTAGAATGTATGTGGGAAAAAAATAGAGACCCTCTCAAACTCTTGAATTACTCTTGCTGCTCAGAATGTGTATTTCCTATCAACTGCATCTGTTATTGTTCCTCTTAAGCCGAGAGTGAAAATGGAGAGACACTTCATTCTGAGTCTTTCCCCTTGGTTTGGATCCAATTCCACAGAGGACTTCACAGATTGACATCCAGCCCTGCCTTTCCGTCACACTAACCAGCGGATCAGACACAGACGCCTCTTTTCTCACTGCCTCTGTTAAATTTCATCTCCAAAAATCACAGAAAGCAAACAGCAGAAAGCAAATGGAAAACAAGGCACCGCCACTGAACTAGCCATTGCTACGTAATTTCATGGCTTCATGCATGGAATAAACCATTAGTCAAGTGGCTTTCCTAAACATGACAACATTTATCCACAGGCCTGCCTGGACTCAAAGTAATGGGAGAGTGTGTTATAGATGCGGTGCTTTCTCAAGCTGAAAAATCCTGTAGTATCTTTCTAGACATCCGTAGCAGGTCATCTCTGCCGTGTCTGCTCACAGACCCTCTATGCAACCCAATACATTATTTCATCCATCACTTCCTGAAGAAAAAATTGGCTGCATATCCTTTATTTGCAACCTCAGGTCCTGGGATTTAGTGTGAGGTGGATGTTTTTAGTTATAGAGAAGGCGCAATTTCCAAAGTTACTTTTATGTTAAATCTGATTTGTAAAAAAAGTAGAGGAGAGAGTTTTAATGCATCGGTTGATCTTTAGATTGCTAAAGAAATCAGCTGTGAGAATGTGGTCTATTTCCCCTGCACAGATGATTCTCTCTCTGGATTCCTTCTGGGTTTGGCCACATGTTGCTTCAGTTCAATGAGGTGGATTCTGTCACCGCTGGCTCAATAGACACACAACAGCTTATTTGTATGTAGTCAAACTAAACTCAGTCCTCCTCAGGCAGGAGTCTGTTTAAGAGTTAGATCTTCTCTAAAGCTTTTGACAAAATGCCATTTTCCGTTCAAGAAAGAAGCAATGCATTTAGTGTTTCAGCAAAAGCACATCTCAGTCAGCTTTTTTTGAAGCCATTGGTTTCTAGGTCAAAAGATAAGTTAGAGAAACAGAATACAGTAGGCCTGCATACTGCAATGCAACTTCAGTTTGAAAGGTAAAGTACGTGTTAAATAAGAGCGGTCTGTGAAAGTTTAGATGGCAAAGTTATAGCCTTGTAAAGATTCATTGTTCACAGTGCTGCGGCTGTCACCATGTATAGGGATCTAAAAAAAAGAAAAGTCTAATATAAAAGACAGTGAGAAAGCTAGTTCTCTCACAGACGACAGATATGGTGACACATGACATAGTAACAAGTAGGTTTGGGGGTCAGGTGATTTGTTCTGTGACAGGAGGGCTGTCTTTTTCTCTAATGTTCTTATGTAAAGTCATTTTTCCACATTTATTATCACATCCAAACTAAATAAATACGGTCAACTGTGGCCCACGCCATTTACTCACCCATCCATCATTTACTCGCTCATTTGATTTTCTTTCTTCTGTGGAACAAAAACAAGAGATTTAATAAGTATCCACTTGGATACTTCATTTTCCATGTGTACCGGCCACAACACAAAATTGTCACAAAACTAATTTTAACCGTAAAATTGTGGTGATCAGCATCTTGGGCTTGACAGTTTGGTCAAGTAGATGATGTACATGTTTACATGGCCTTCTGGTATTTTAAAAGGAAATGTGCAAATGTTGAAATTACCGAGTGATTATTTCTCTAAATTGATTTCTGTGAGGAAAAAAACAAAGAACAGACTCTCACACAAAAAAGGTTTTTGGACCCCACCTTGTATGTGCCTACCTGAAGAGGCCGAGTACATTTGCAGCAGCAATCTCTGCTGAACCGTTCTCTCTAAAAAGCCTTTAAAATGACCTTTGATAACAAAAGAACAAGCCAAAGCAGTGAAAATGGAAAAGAGAGCTGTCAAAATAATATTTGGGCTCAGAGATGATTGCCCTTTGTACTTGGAAAACCAAAACAAACATTCTGGTTAGAAGTCAAGCAACACTCAAACCTTTGAGTTTTTTCTGAAGAATCTTCAAGTCAGATTCTTGAGTTTTTTTAGAAGATCATGCTCTGGTCCTTCTTCAAACATCTTTGCTCATTTATTACATTATATATATATATATATGTGTGTGTAGGAGACACCTTAATGCTGCTAGCTTAACTGAAAAAATAATCAACAAATAAATTAAGTACTCAGGAAAAGGACCTCATCAAATCTTTTAATTCTTTTGCAGCATTGAGTGGTCTAACCAATCACAGTCGCGTTAATAAACCAGTGACCAATCAAAGACATTTACCTTAAGAGCTGTTGTATTATTAAATCAATTCCACTCAAAAGAGCTTTAGATTTAATGATTATAACTTATCTGAAGTGACTGGCAATAGAGGAGGAAAACTGCAAATATATATATATATATATATATATATATATATATATATATAAAAAAAAATATTATTTAAAAAAAAAAAAAAATATATATAATAAAATTATATAAAAAAAAATTAAATGTGTGCATGAAATAAATATGAAAAGAGACATGAATATAAAAAATAAGATCAATCTTATAAATTAAGATTAAGATTACTAGAAAATTTTGTTAAAATCTTTCTGCTTTAAGGACAAGTTGCGTTTGGTGAGGTACATTCAGTTATTGCAAGGTGAATGCAGGGACTCATAAGGAAGGAGGAAGATCAGCTGGAAAAGTGTATTCAACAAATACGGAAAAGGCTGGTGTCCTTTAACATAAGATTCGAGAAGCCAATTTGGAGTCAGAAGGATTCTGTCAAGTTTCGATGAACCTTCTAGAACACAGTGTTCTTTGGTCCGGAAGGGTGAAGGTATTATGACTATGCTTCACTCATAGCACCGGAACAGAATATCACGCCATTATGACCCAATTTCAACCTCTTCTCTCAGCACATATACATATTCATGAGCACACTAATCAGAGACCAACCATATGCGTGCGCGAAAGAGGAGATGTTAATTATTACCAGCCGGCTCGAAGAGCACTGAGTGCTCATTAAGTGTTGGGTGCAAAATAAAGAAATGTATGTGTATGACAATGACATAGTGCTGGAACTATGTTTTTCATATTGTTTTAATTGGGGGGCAATACCTGGAGAGATAGAGAGAATATTGAAAAAGCTACTGGGAAACACCAAGGAAAGAAAGGCACAGTGGCATAAATTGCATTTTAAATACCCTAGTGTAAAAGAAATAGTATTGAATAAAGATGAAATCAAACATTCAAAAATATTCAGAATATGAGCTAAAATGTCACATGGAAAATACACACACACAAATACACATGCAAATAAGCCTCATGTTGTGTTCCGGTCATTTTGACCTTACCTTTTCCCAAAAATGCTTGTTAATACTCATGCATTGGACTAACTAACTAGTTTAACTAATACTATATTATATAAATCTTTTTTTTGTTTGTTTTACACTATTTTTCATACATCTACCCCTTATATAACAACTGTAGTCAAAAAAAAAAATCTCTTATAAATCTCTCATTATGCTATATTGTTACCAAACACTGGATTTAAACTAATAAGAAATTTACATGCAATTTTTAAAAAGCCTGGTACATAAAATTAGATAAAGATTTTCAGAACACTGCAAAGGGTTGACACAAGCTAAAGTGAAATACTAGGTAAGCTTTCAAGGCAACCGAGCAGAATTATACATATATTATATATTCGCTTCCTGTTGCAATGAATTTTCTTTTTTGTTTCCATAAAGGTGCCAAATGCACACAAACATTCACAAAATCATAACTTGCTCCCAATTCAATGCCAGCTGCCATTCTATAGCAGATGTGTCATCTGCTATGAAAAAGGGCAATGGCAGGAAATAGGAAGGCGAGTTGGAATCGTTAAAAAAATTAGCGGTTTCCTCGAAAGCATTATGTGAACTCCTACACAGAGTCAGAAATGTCAGATGTTCCCTCATGTAAACAAATACCCAACCTCCAAAGATGCTCATAAGACTGCAAACACACTGCATCATATGCAAAATGTGGCCTTATTCCAATCTTTCTTTAAATCAGCAAAGTTTTACATTTTCTTTCGCATTCCAATATTTCGTATTTCAATGTCTTGGAATCACTTTTAATATTAAGTCATTTAATTCATAATTCCTCTACAAACATGTTGCTGTCAACAACGCACTGAGCTGCTGTGATAGAGGAATTATCCCACAGACAACAGCAAATACTAATCCTGTTACTCTAGTATACCAACCGATGCTAATGTGGTTTGATGTAAACACAGCGGCAAACACAAAATACATCAGAAAAGAAAACTCTGTTTATGAATGTCTGGAATGAAAACATTAAATAGAGCTATATTGGTAAAATCATAAGCATTAAACTACATCAGCATACACTGTTCCTTTTTGAGGAATGAATTACACTCTTCTTATAATAGACTGAAAGGTCAAATACATATATATGTCCATATCGCTCAAGCCTCGATGACAGCGTGGTTGCGAAATCTGATTTCAAGTGAGCATAATATCATAAAAACCTCACACACACACACACACACACACACAGACACACACAGGGCTGTATTATCAGCATATAGTATCATGATCTCACATGACTGCATACAAGCAAACTTCACATGTGCCTAGGGACATCATTAGAGGAAACAACTGAGCGAATGAGTGTGTGTGTGTGTGTGTGTGTGTGTGTTTGTGTGTATCCATACACCTCACAGAGGTGTGAACTAAAGAGTTCAACTCACAAAGCTCTACTAACTTCAGATCCAGTTCCATCCAATCGGGTGATGTGTAGCTATAACCTCAGGGAGGATGAGCAGCACCAAACACTGCAGCGGGGAAGATAAAATGCGAATTTGTCTAGTTCACCATCTTCACCGCAACCATAAAGAATTGGAATCGGTTAAACGGCATCAGTCACTGCCAAATCCTCCGCTTTACCCCCTAAGGAAATGCACAACAGTGATCAATAGCGACCGAGTGGCAGATCAGGTCAATAACAGGTATTAGCTAAATATGACAGATGAATCTGAAGATGAAAGTACCATTTCACTGCTCTTATTATGAGAGGATGGTGTATGATTCTTACCCCTTCTCCAGCTCAAATCGATGCCATTACAGACATTTCTCATTTTCTGATCCTACTGACAGGGCACAAGTAATAAAAAGTCCACCAGCGAATTGACCGCTAAATAACGACTTCTCTTGACATCAATATCCGAACAGAACACGTTTTAATCTGAGGTCCACACAATGGAAAATGCATGGGTGTTTTAGCAAGGGTATAACGGCAGGGGTTAATAGAGCACGGACTGCTGCAGAATTAAACTATTTTTCTGCTTTTGCTCTGCACTGGATAACACATGCTAAACAAACTTATTCAACACAAACAGTGCAAAGATGCCCTCTGGTGTGGCACAGAATTCAAACTATCATCATGAGTGTCAGTGTAAAGAATGTAACCGAGTCAAATGTTGTTCGCTTTGTGTTATTAAATACCTACAAAGCTAACTCCAAAAATAGAGTGCATGGGGTATAATGTGTCACAACATTAATCTAAAACAGAGATGCAGCGAAATAAAGAAAGATGATAAAACTATTTTTTTTTTGTTTAGGAAGGATGCATTACCCTTGTTACAAAAGATTTCTATTTTAATCAAATAAAATGTACCATAAATTCCACAAAATTATTAAGCAGCACAACTGTTTTCAACAATGGTAATAATAATGCATTATTAATGCAGCAAATTAGCAAATTAAAATGGTTTCTGAATGATCATGTGACACTGAGCAGTTCAACGCAGCCTTGTTGAGCATTTATGTTGATTTATTTAAAATAAAAAGTCCTACCAACTCCAAACTTGTGTTACTGTATATGCTGGTGAACTGCCAATATATAAAAGTTTTTTTGTTTGTTTTGGCTACAGATTAGATATGAATTATTCAGTAATGCATTTTTGCTTAACTGGTATTTGTGGGATACAGCCTGCCAGATCCTTCAGGGTAAGTGGCTCCATTAATGAGCTTTGCATCCAAATTTAAAATGATCAGTTTTACTACATTCATTCATTTATTCAGAAACATGAAATCTTTTTGGATTGGTTTGTAAAAATAAGACTAATGCTCATCAAAATAAGGCTGTACATTAAAGGCAGTTTTTAATTCAGGCATGAAAATGGGTCAGGGGTGAAAAAGGTGAGAAGGGTGCTTGAGGGGTGATGTGGCCTCTGATGGGGCTGGGAGATGGGGAGACTCCCACAGAATAAATATTACGGCCTCATTAGGGAAATGGTGTAGCTGAACTTGTTTATTCTTCCATCATGTCAAGTTTTTTTTTGTTTTTTTGTGTTTTCTACAATTATCGAAAAAAATACCATCAACTATAAATGCTATTTGCTATTGCAGACAGTGCATGCCAGGACAAAAAAAACATGTTTGTTAAAAGTTTCCCTTTGCCAATTTTACAGTAGTCAAATAAGTTGAATGGAATAACAAGCCAAGCACAAGTTCTGAAAAAATACCGGATTGACATTTGTCTAAAGACATATGTACATCTCTTAAATAAAAGGACACCTCTTGCCCTTTTACTGGCCCCTAAGCCTTTGGT
>JAUCMT010000154.1:10182407-10194597 GCA_032357475.1 Enteromius thamalakanensis | reverse complement strand
AAATAGGTGAGAAGGGTGCTTGAGGGGTGATGTGGCCTCGGATGGGGCTGGGAGATGAGGAGACTCCCACAGAATTAATATTAAGGCCTCATTAGGGAAATGGTGTAACTTGTTTATTCTTCCATCATGTCAAGTTTTTTTTTGTTTTTTGGGGAAAAGAAATCAACCTAATAAGTGTTTTCTACCATTATCGAAAAACATACCATCAAATGCTATTTGCTATTGCAGACAGTGCATGCCAGGGAAAAAAAAACATGTTTGTTAAAAGTTTCCCTTTGCCAATTTTACAGTAGTCAAAAATGTTGAATGGAATAACAAGCCAAGCACAAGTTCTGAAAAAATACCGGATTGACATTTGCCTAAAGACATATGTACATCTCTTAAATAAAAGGACACCTCTTGCCCTTTTACTGGCCCCTAAGCCTTTGGTGACACAAACACCATGAAATTAGATGGATCTCTCCCCTGTCATCTTCTCCCACGTGGATTGTCCCGCAGGACGAAATAGCGCCCTGGATGTCAGTGGATGGCGCGCTCGGCTTTCACGATTTGAAATAACTGAAATCCACTTTATATTAAGTTTTAATAAATCAATAAATACCATCCAAGACTTTTCCAAGAAAAAAGAATTTCTCAATTTCTACACGACTCACATGGGTCACCAGTTTTGCTTTCAAAACGACAAATTTCACAGAAAGGTAAGGGATTTTCATGTCTGAATATTTCTAATTATTCTAAAATTGTTAATTGTAAAATGATCTTTTCAGCATTACTTTGTTTTAAAGGGTAAGTATTTCTTGTAAGCTTCAAGTGCTAGGCACTCAGCTGTGCAATTTTATACAGCTGGGAATAGCAGTGCCATCAATAAAAAACATCAGAGCCAATCACTAAAAATGGACACATTTCAATGCCACACTATGAATGCTGCTTCTGTAACATTTGAACTTGTCTTATGTCAATAGCATTTATGGCCTGCTATTCTATGACTAGTCTCGCTTAGCCAGACCTTCAGACTGATGGCTGAAGGTCTGGAATTCATAGCCGCTTTCTTTGGTCAAGCCCCACCCACCGACATGTCAAACAACCAATCACAGTTAGTTTTGTTCAGCATCACGATCCCGATGAGACACTCGCTGTAAACATCTGTTTGAAGCATATCTCTCCACTTCTTAACACCCACAAGCATTTCTGGAGAATCGAACACGATACTGAATCGGCCAGCTGCGATGTGAGCGTCTGTCGTTTCATGTTTGCCCGCAAACGCAGCTGATATGGGGACGCACAACTAGTAAAACTTATTGTCACTCATGTAAACACAACAATTTTTTTTTCCCGCAATCACACTTTGTGCTTTGTTTCCCGGCGGACAGAAAATAAACGCGACACTCGCATCCCCCGGAAATCCAATCAAATTCAACGAATCATTTGATGACTTCGCCATTCCTGAAGGGTTTCCAGTTAAGTGTACCAATATGTATCAGACGTTCTGTGGGCATGATGTCTGAAGCTGAGACTATGCTCTGACAGATATTCACTGCAGTTTAGCAGGGTAAGAAGATGCACAGATGGAGCTTGCTGATGGGTTTTAAAGCGCAATATTCTGTGGATGCATTAGAAACAGCTTAATTACCAATTCCTCATAACTAATCAAAATCACTTTAGTCCAAACAAACAGATTAACCCCCAATTAGCTGTTTCAGGACACAATGACCACGTCTGCCTACCTAATAATTACAAATGCAGAGTAATGGGTTTTTTTTGTTATTGTGTGCAGTGCAGTGCATCATTCATCAATCAGAAAGGTTTCTTCGATAACACAGATTGGAGGGAAACCACAAAATACATCAATCAATGATGTGTGTGTGCACTTAAATGCTGCAACTGAAAAATGCATCTCTGGATCTCGTACTGACTGTGACACTGACATTAGTAAATGGTAGTGACCTGAGCAAAGCTAAAATACGGTATTAGATTTTATGCACCCAAGGTCGCAGTATGGCAAAGGGCAGCAGTAAAGCAGGTGAACGCCATATATTATAATGACTGTTTACTTCAATGATTGCAGTGCCCGGACAAAGCCCTCCACTTAACACCCATCAACAATTATGTTAAATTGCTCTATTCTCCACACCAGCAGCTGTCCATAAACAGGATGGGCTGCTGTTTCCCAAGGACCTGCTGTAAAGGAGGTGAGGCATTCTGGGCACCAAGCCCAAATTCAAACAAAGCCATTAGCAAATACAAAAGAGTTACACATGCCATGAAAGAAACCAACACTAATGGAGACCAAAAGAGTAGCAAACCATTTTCTATTAACTACTCTCATTATCTCTATTAAGCCAGAAATACAGTCAAACAAAAAAAACGTTATCACTGATGTGTTCTTAATTACTTATATTTGTGACTAATTACTCGCCTTAACCTCCACAGCATTATAATATAATATAACAATATTTACCCGACTTAAGGGTAAATACTTTCTAATAACCAAGTAATTAAAAATGGAATACATTTAAAAGTCAACATGTTTGAAGAGTTTAGTTTTTAACCTTGTCAAAACAACCCAACAGCAGTTTGATTAAAATTAACTGGAATGCACAATAAAGAAACGTGATTCCTGATCATTGTTAAAAACCGAGTTATCGGTTCATTCGCAACATGTAAAATAATTTGAGGATGTTTAGTTGTAGTGAAAAACAAAAATACAGAGGAAGATTTCTTGCAGGCCTTAAGACCATCAGAAACCCTGAAAATGTAACGGATAAAATATCTTCAATACTACAATGAAATGCTTGAGTGATATATTTGTTATTTGCAAAAAATAGGTCAGAATAAACGGTTGCTTTTAAATGGGTAACAGCCAGAATGGGACAAGGCATGCTAACCAGCCAAACCTTGACCCATATATCGTTCCAAACAAGGCCGTTTTATCATCATCTCTGAATTTCCTGGTGTGGGTTTGATGAAAAGAGGCGTGCAAGTTGGCTCACCTCCTGCAAGGTGAGAGAAAATGCTCCTGCGCTGGGCATGGCTTTGAGGAAAAAATGCTGCAATCACACCACAGAGAGCTGCAACAGAGGTCAGAGGTCAGAACAGATGATGAGAGGCAAAAACCCATTGATATGAGTAAGAATAAATTCTTTTAGAAAACACTGTCAAAGTCCTTGATATGATCAAGAGGAAGAAGGGGAGGGGGGAACACAATAATAAACCATATTTTTTTAAATTTCAAACGAAACATTTAAGAATTTAGTTTACTGAATTCTTACTGATATACTGCTTTGTGTATAAGTAGGCGTTCCTCTTGAAAACAGCTGATGGAGATGTACCGCTAATCAAAGAACTTCTGGATTAAATTCAGACTACACACTTTCATACTTTTTTATAGAATGTACTTTTTTAACGGTCGCAAAATAATACTTATTCAAAAGAAGATTCATGTGATTTCGGAGACATAACTAAAATAGCTATGAGAAGTGAAGTTCCTTCTGAGAAAAGGTCATCATTTGTTAGCAGATGCCATTTGGTTTGATATTTCACAACTAGCACAAATGACATTCATTTTTTTGTGTGTGACTTAAGTGTCCAAACACTTTTTTGGGGACACAGTATATCTACTGAGAAGACTGAAAATCTCCAGACTTCACTGTTAACAGAACAGACTGAAAGTGGTCAAAATGATCTAATAAGAAAGTCTGTAAATGAGACTAGCTGTACAATCATATTAAAGTAAGGAAATCAAAGATACACGACAACATCAAACACACATTTCCTAACCGGAACAGTACATAGCTCAGTTTTGTGTGAAGTGATCAATGGGCAATCTCAAATTTACAGCTGAAACCAATTATGTTTACCATGTTGTCAAATATGACATATGGCATTATTACAGTCCCAATAACAAACCAATAAAATGAAAAAAATGACATAATGCTTGCAATAAAGATTAAAGTTGGTCCTTTAAAATTCAATAAGAGTTCCTGGCCTCAGGTTGTTGGTTTTTTGTTTGTTTGTTTTTTGCATTAGTGCGGTTACTGAGCTAGGTCATACTCCAACATATAACAGCCCTCACCAGATTCAGGAGTGATTTTGCCTTTTAAGTTTGTGGGCCTTCTATGGTAACAGTTTGTCATTCAATGGAGCAAACAGTGTGTTAACTTTATAACATTACCTGACACACTTTTCTGTGATGACAACTAGATGGCAATTGCTGGATTAAGCATGCAACAAAATGAGGTCACAACAGCGTAAGTAGTCTACGGTTCACACTGTGCAGTATGCAATACAGTACTGTTCCATTCCAACAAAAGCAATTAGTTTGTGAAGGAAATAACTTGAATATGCTATAGGTCTGTTATATTTTGTAATCATTAGATTAGATAATTTGGTCAGGGTGATTTTTTACATTGACTGCAATGTTAGTAACATTTGGTAAATGCACAAATGTTGCAAATGTGAATAAAAACTTAATGAAGTAATACTAATGAGTTTACTTGTAGCATCAATCCCCACTGAAACCCAAAGAAGAAGAATCAGGGCTTTTTAAAATCTGTCTAGGCTATAGACCTAACCCTTAAATGTAGATTTTAGATTAGATCATTAACTCACAGGTAAAAGAGATCAGATTTTTTAATATTTGTTTAAGAAAGTTTGACAAAATCTAGGTTTTTTGTGGCTGCTACAACCCTGTAAAAGGTTTTTTAGGCTGGGATGCTGGTTTGAGCTGGTTTAAGATGTTCTTTCGCTGGTCATAAACCAGAATAAACTAGCAAGGGAAACTCATTTTAGCAGATTAAGGACATGTTAGACTTTACCTCATTCATCACACAGCCTTCACAAACGCTAATCAAACATTCCATATTGTGTGTGTGTGGACAATCTGAAGAGCGCAGAGGAGTAAACAAGATCAATCATGTTGCATATGCAAAATGACAAAGCCCAGGAATCATATTTATCAAATACCTTTACAGCACACTGCTGTGAATGTGTAATATAGTCCATCCATTATTCACACGTCAGGTTTGGCCAATAAACGACATACAATATGTCAATGGATTATTTTGATTAAAAAAAAACGCACACGCCGCGGATAACCTGCGTGAAAAATTGTTAGCTACTTTAAGGTGCGCCGCCGTAAAATCGCGAGATTTAGAGAGGTTTCATTCGATGCACGACCACAGCCAAACGCACAGCACAACAGTTAAGCTTGATTTGTATGCACGTTTTAGACGAGGCCTGTGAAGCACAGACATCACATGCTAGAAAACATTATATTCGAGAACACTGGAAGTGTAGTGGAAGTAGATTTTTTCCACGCCTGCTGTGAACACACATCTGCTGGTGTGTTTTGACGATGCTGTGCTCATGGGGAAAACTCATATGGCATATTTACTGCTGCTGTGTAATTTTATTTATAGGGTATTCTACAATATGAGTTTTGATGAGAGGCAGCCATCTGGTGGTGAAGGTCCTAACTGCATACCAAATAACAGCGTTTGATAAATTACTAAAAACATAGACTCCGTGTAGGTATACGTGTGTTTAGCTTTGCAGAAGTTCCTTTAAAGCCTCAATATAATGATTAGGCCTGTGCTGTGTTCATACCTGTGTAGGCTTATTTGTTTCTGGACCAGAGAGTGGTGAGACAAATCAATAGGCTTATTTTATTTTATTTTATTTTATTTTATTTTATTTTATTTTATTTTATTTTATTTTATTTTATTTTATTTTATTTTATTATGATCCAGCAACATATTCTGTTTGTCTCCACTTTGATTCTGATGTTTCACAGGAGCGTCAGATCTTGCTAATCAAAGATCTGTCACATTCTGGTTGACACCCAAGGCAAATGGTATGTGGTCTTTTTTGATACAAACATGAAATGCTGAAAGTATATTCGAAAAATCTCATCACTGAGCATTAACAGACACATTTTGAAATGTATACTACATGGTCTGTAGCAGAAGCACAGGGAATGATGCTTAAAAAATGTAGCTTTGTGAACGGTTTTGTTACATAATTGTGAAAGGGCTTATAGCTGTAAAGTATCTTCAGATCTCTTTGTGCACTATGATATCTCAGTTGAACAGATGTTGCGTTGCTGTTGCAGCATTGTGTGATGCTCAGGGGTTCTGTTTACATATCAGGCTCCTCAAGTGCCTTTGATATCTTTGTAATTCTTGACCTACAAAGCTTCGCCCAAGAGGAACGCAAACATCAGAGTGCAGTCTTTGTTGTTGACTGTTTTGTCTGACAAATTCCCTTTTGAGCAATAAATTCCTGACAAAGATACATTTCTTTATTTATATTACTACTAACCTCATTAGTAATGATCTCTCTTTTATTTTCTCCTTCCTCTGTTGTTTTTAGAACATAAACTTAAACTTTAAAAGAGTAAACCATCAAATAAATAAAAGATGTTTATTAAAAAATGTTTAAGTTGATTAGTCTATTTACTTTCCTGTCCTATTTACGCACCATTACTCAACCACTGTTCAAAAGTTGGGGATTATTAAGATTTCTTTTGAAGAAATTAATAGTTTTATTGATGTTCCCCTTTGAGTATTCTGTTGACAATAAGTAACGCTGCACCTAAATGTCAACTAACTCTCATTAGAGTATTAGCAGACTGCCTGATGGATATCTGCTCACTCTTTATTGTGATGCTGTCCCAACAGATGTTCTACTGACTGTGAGTAACTAACAAGTACTTATCAACTTATTTTAACCCTAACCCTACCAGTCAACAAAATATGTTAAAGGGACCATCAAAATAAAGTGAAAACCTTAAGCAAGGATGCATTCATTTAATCAATATAAACAATGAAGACTTGCATAAAGACTGATAAAAACTCAGCTTTGGCATCACAGGAATAAATTAGATAAATTTATAAATGATTAAAAATTTCCCAATATTACTATTTTTACAGATTTTTTTTCAGAGTAAAAAAAAAAAGGATTTTAGTGTGCTTTTTCCCCCTGCTGTATGATGTTTTATCAGAAGAGCGACCCTGGTCGTGTAGAGCATTTTAATGTTTAAAAAATGTTACCCTATTTATGTCAAAGCCATTAGGATAGACAGCCACTAAGCACAGATAAATCAATACAAAAAGTCTGTAATGTGATGCTTGTATGTAAAGGGTCTACTCACAAAGACAGTGAGCAAACAATGGCAACATAGAAAAAAAAAATTAAAATGGAACATTTTGTGAGTAAAACAGTTGGCTTCGGTGAGACGTTTTATTAATATTATTATTAAAAAATAGATTTAGCAGGAGAATATTTTGATATATAATTATTTATAATAATGTATGTGTTCACAAAAGATAAAGAATCTATGTTGGTTCTAGAACACAATAGCTGTTCTTTTACTGTGAAGTAACAAACATATCTGATTACAGCAGGTTATTGTCGCCACCTTATTCCTCAGCTTAATTTACCATTAATAATTTAAAAACTGACACCTTTGTTGGCAACAACGTTGTTTCAGACACTATTTCACTGATGACGGTCTCACTAGCACTTGAGCTTCCTTGAAAAAAAAAGTTGATTTAATTTTTTTAGTTTTTTTAAATTAAATGGTTACAGAATATTGAGAGTTATCCGTGGCATTGGATTCTGAAGTAGCTTTTCATCTGGACTGGTTTCTTCTTTAAAAAATATCTACAGATCTCTAACCTCGTTAGATAAATGAAAATCTAATAATGGCAGTTGAGAAGATGCTCCCAGCCCAAGAGGCTGCAAAAATCTACCACACCAATTATGTGAGAAATGCCAGGGCCATCGGCGTCATGTGGGCTGTGTTCACCATATTCTTCGCCATCATCACGGTGGTGGTCTTTATTCAGCCCTACTGGATCGGTGACAGTGTTAACACGCCACAGGCTGGATACTTTGGGCTTTTTCACTACTGTATTGGCAACCCCATCACCTCTGAATTGGTCTGCAAAGGAAGTGTGTTTGATTTTGGTTCGATCCCCTCTGGGGCTTTCAGGACTGCTATGTTTTTTGTTGGCACCTCGATGCTCCTTATCGTAGGCACCATTGTGTGCTTGGGTCTTTTCTTCTTCTGCAACTCTGCAAGTGTGTACAAGATATGCGCATGGATGCAAACATCTTCAGGTGAGGAAAGTGTTTACCAGTTAGCTTTGCTAATAAGCATAAATACACTAAAGCTGTTTGAAAATATATATGAAATATTGTTTTTTAATATATAAGGTTAGACATGTATTTGCTTGCTATCAATCAGCAGGCTGTGAGGGACATTCAGTCTATTTAATAACGTGTACTGTTTAAAAAAAAAGGCAGGATTTATGGCACCAGGGAAAATTTTGGAAAGACATATCTTAAGATGTACTACCAGAGAAGTTTTTTCTCTTATTCTGACAAAGCCAAAGTTATTTGATCCAAAGTAAATATTGAAATATTTGTATTATTTCAAATAATTGATTTCTGTTTGAATATATTTTAAAATATAATTTATTTTTGTGATTTCAGATCTGAATTTTTAACTTTAGTCACATCATCCTTTAGAAACCATAACATTCTACTTTGGGTGCTAAATAAATTATTAGGATGTCAAAAACAGATGAGGAGATCTTTTTAAGGTTTCTTCGATGAATGTAATATTCAGAAATAAACAGCATGTATCTTTAAAGAATGACTTTGTCATCACTTTAGATCGATTTAAAGCATTTCTGAAGGATCATGGGACATCACGTGATGCTGAATTTTTTTAACTTTGATCACAGGAATAAATTACATTTTAAAATCTAACCCTCACAACCTCATTTACATTGTTAAAAACAATTAAATATTGCCTCCACCCTGCATCCAAAAGTGTTCTTTGCATGATGTATCTTTGAAACTGATGTTATAGCGGTGTTGATGGTGATGGGTTGTTTGATCTATCCGGACGGCTGGGATGCTCCTGAGGTGAAGCGGATGTGTGGCGAGCGGACGGACAAGTACTCGCTGGGGAACTGCACCATTCGCTGGGCCTATATTCTAGGCATTATCAGCATCCTGGACGCGGGGTTACTTGCACTGCTTGCCTTCACTCTGGGCAACCGGCAAGACAGCCTGTTGCCAGAAGACTTCGAGATGGAGAATAACGGTAAGGGAAGCACTGATTAAGGAATGTTTTGGAGATTAATTAGAATGTATTAATGTATCATAATTCTATAAATAATGTGAATAAATAATAAATGTTTATAATTAATTATTCATTCCCCTATATTTAGGATGCAATAACCTGTAAAAATACAAAATGCACAATTTTAGTGATGTTGTTCCCATTTGTTTATAGACAAAGTCTGAATCCAACAGATCCGAACTTCATTGGACATGGAACTGGAGATTCGTAAAAGTAAATCATATTACAAAAAATATATAAATCTGAACAAACTGTTTTATTTTTCATACCTACTTTTTTATAGGCTGTATAATAGTATTATTGTCACTACCTAAAATGTGCTGTCACTACCAAAATATGGGATGTTTGTCAAAAATAAAGCACACTAAAAGCAACCAAGATGTTATGATTTGTTGGTTCAAAATACATTCAAACTAAGTCTGGATAATCAACTTTTTATCTTTTCATAAATAACGACTGAAATATAGTTAAAAATGTGTGTTATACCTTTGAAAAAAAATAAAAGAGCAATAAATATATATGTAAATGTTTGCAAAATCTTAATAGGTCAATATAACCCCGCTAATTTAATTTTTATTACTGTGTTTGGGTAGTGGCAAATTGGGGGAGAGGACAAAAACTCCAACACTTTCTGAAAATACAATATAAGAATGAACTACACAATTACTAGAAACATGTACCTTGGATACTATACAATTTGCATACATACATAGATACATACATACAGTCTTTAAAAAAAAAACTAAGGTTATGAAGTAAAACTGTCAACCCTAATTAATCCCAGATTGACAACCCCTGTTTATAATGTAAAAAAAAAACATACACATTAGTATTCCTGCACCCTTTACCTGTTGTTTTGCACATATCTAGTAACACAACAATTATTTAATCTTAACTTTTATCTGTACAAAAAGAAAAAAAAAATCAGTGTGCATTACAATGAAAAGTACTCCACTTCACCTCCATGTTATAACATTTGACATTTTTTCCAAACCAGCAAATCAGACCAACAGGTGCACCCATCTTCCAAATGCTTTATTAAAACACTTCTATCCAGCTAAATAATCTTAGCTTAGATGCAATAGGATGTCTTTTAAAAACTGTACATGGCTGTAATATACAGATCAAGGCAAACTCTTTGGTACACATATATACAGACACACACACACACACACACACACACACACACACACACACATGCACATGCGCGCACACATAAACCATACGTACAACACACTCACAAATGTTTTCTTTTTTCCCCCCAAATATCACTTTTGGTGGCCCTTGACAGTTACTCGCTTTGTGGAAGCTTCTTGTACACAAAATGTACTGACCATGAGTGTGAAGACTTCAGCTCTTTAAAATCTAATCCGAGACAGACAAGATCAAAATCTACTGAACTAATAAGCACACACACGCACACAGAAGACACTTGTATAGTTGAGAGAGAAACACAGGGGTGTGGCGATTCTTGACGCAGAACAGAAACATCTTAATTTATACTCTACAGTCATAAAGGTAAACCAAACAATTGCATTTCCATAAACCACCATTTCTTTCCCCCTCAGAAAACTATGGGTAACAAAATTATCTCTTGTGCATCGCACTGCAGTCCGAGTCTTCAGTACTCGGAGGGTTGGACTGCATCTCATCTTTGTACTGCAAAATGACCGACCTCCATTTTTTCACAACGAAAATATCCCCAGGTACCTAAACAGGCCCCTCCTAGGTCTAAATTTCATCCTTTCCCAAAATAAAAGGGACGGCAATGGGATGTGATCCTCACAAAAAACTTCTCGACTCTTGGGGAAAAAAAAGCTGAGTAGAAGAAAGCAGCTAAAACAAAAAACAGGTGTACTATTCCTCTGGTGAGCCAAGCAAATTAAATCACTCAGATTAACAGAAGAAAAATATAACTACGCCGATATGCCCTATAAACTGGAAAGTGATCCGTTGCAGTCTCTTGAGCTCAGAGAGAGATGGCCTGAAGTATGTGCAGTGGCAGCAAGAGGCCACTAGAGGGCAAGCCAAGCGTGTCGCAGACAGTCGGCAGCAGTGGCTCTTTTCTCTGGCAGGAGCTCCAGCATTGGAATCAGGAAATCAGCGAAGGTCTCGGCCTCCTCCCGAGGCCACTCGTATTTATCCATCAGAACATCAAGCAAACCCCACGGCTTTAGTTTAGTTATGTGCTTGAGGTCACCTATAGAAAGCACACAATTAGTCCAGGATTCTCGTTTCGATGCAGTACTATCTAGTTTTTGTTCCCCTTTCTTTTTTTTTCTATATATATGTTGCCCCACAAAAGTCACATTAACATTATTTCAAAAATTTAAAAAATAAAATGTAAAAATATATTTTAAAAAAGTTAATGCATTTTCTTTACAAAGACAAACTTTTTTGGAATAATGCCCACTGATAAATTATGTAGAAATTTGCATTAAATTCTAAATTCAATGGAAATCCAAACATACATAAAACCTCTATCCACGAGGCTTTGTTTAGTTTGTTTGGGGTCAGAATTCTTTTTTAAAAGCAATAATTAGTATTCCGCAAACACCCATTAAATTGATCTAAAAAGACTTTAATATTGTTCCATAAGATTTACATTTAAATTGAATGCTGTTCATACGAACCTTCGTGGTTTCCACAAAATATTGAGCAGCACAACCATTTTAAGTATTCATAATAATAAATCGCAAAATCACTAGAATGATGACCCGAGGCTATTGTGTTTTCAGCTGGGCTAACTAAATACATCACTGCCCTATCTTGAAATATAGTGAAATAAATTGATTTGCATTATTCACTCACTTGTAGTGGTTATATAATAAATCAGATTTTAAAATGTAATATAATACATATTTAATAATATATCAAATATATTTAAAATTCTAATTAATATACCATATTATAGCTTTTATCATTATTCAGTAACACTTTAGAATAGCGGATGGATTAATTAATGATGAAATGTACATCTACAAAACATTCACAAATGATTAATAAGTGATTATTATGTTTAGTTAATTAATTTAC